>CM074489.1:22523153-22781065 GCA_037389245.1 Oryzias sinensis
ACTCCCACACAGAGTCTTGTTGCACCTAGCTGGCTCCCAGGGGTGTTTGCGGCGGTCAGAAGGGGTCCTGGACTCCCAGCTCCAATTAAGAGGACAGACAGCTGGTGAGAGGAGGAGACAGAGTGGAGGGCTTCCTTGCAGGCACAGAAACACTCCAGTAGAATATTAATAAAAGATAAGATTCTTGATTTGTTATGGCGTATCCAACTTTTGCTTGCATTTGGTTGTTTATCAATCAGCATTAAAATAGTAAATTAAAAAATAACAAAAATACATGTAAATGCAAAAGGTGGTAACTTAAAAACAATTCTCAAAGTCTTTTTTTCCCCCTGTTGTACTTGATTCTTAACTCACTGATTTTTGATGCAAAGAGAGCAATATTTTTCTGGATGTCTGTGAAGATTTTTCCATCTCTCATTTTCATTTTGCTTATATTACCTGAATATTTTTTACCAGGGTTTAACCAGTTGTTTTGATTTTTGCTTATTTAGCCTCTCAACCCCAACTTTGAATAATTCAAGGATAAAACACATAACTAACTCAAGGGAACCAAGTTTGAATTATCTGAAATTCATGGAAAAGGCACTCGACCACAATTAAGGAAAACGGTAGCCAGTTTTCCATCTCAAAACTTTCAAATTTGTCAAGAAATCCTACAGGATTCTTACTTATACTTTCAGCAACTACACAGGGGAATATATAATAAAGTAACCCCCGCCATACATATTCAAAATGTGAGGACACAAATTATGAAAATCTGGTATAAAACCCTCATCATTTTACAAAAGAATTAATAGTTCTCAAACAAATAATAATGGAGAAAATTTGAAACCCTAAAGTTGGGCTAAATGCTGTAAAAAATGTCTAAAGATTTTTTCCTCTACTTCAGACTTTGAGCAATCACAATTTGCTCTCCTTGTCAACCGCCAAAGGGAATGGAACTACACTGTGAGAATGTGAGCATCAGAACACTTCTTCAAATGAATGCTTTTCTTCTTCCTTGCTTTGTGGATCACACTCTCCTTTGCATTGTGCAGAGTGAGAGTGCTGCCCTTATTTGGTGAAGGGATGGCAGGAGGATGCATAAGACCAATCTCCATGCTCCTTTCAATTTTCTTGTGGGAAACTTCGGGTCTTGGGATTGACACGAATAGGAATATCTATCACTTCCTTTCCTATAACAATTGCAGCAGCTTTTTTCTGGACGACTCATGCATCTTATCATGTAGTTGTGAGATGTGTTAAAGAATTCCAGAAGTTTATTTAGCTTCCAAGTTCTCATAAATCTTAGGAGGAGGATGTGTCCTACTTTGCATTTTAATGTCTTGATGCCTGAAATGACAGTGTGTGGGTAGACAGATGATGCTAGTGAAGCAGCAGGAGAACCATAAATGTGTTCACATTGGACATTTCTTTTCCTCTTAATATTTTATTTTTACAATCAACTGACAGACTTATTTTAATCTAATTTCAAATTTTCACAAAAATATTTAAGGTGAAAAAAAGAAAATCATAAAAAACAGTTGTCTTCTTTTGTCTGCACACACAATCATAAAAAAAACAGAAATTTTGACATTTGAAAACAAAGGCTTACATATCTTGTGGCAGCTGTCAGTAAATGTCCCCTCAAACCGACAGCTGAACAAACCAGCACAAATGTCTGAGCAGGAATTTCCTTCTCCTTATCCATTTTTTGCATTTGCCCCATCTTGCTGGTATGAAGCTTAAATCCTCTTCTGTTGTGTTTTACCAACTACGAGGGTCTTCTCTCACAACCTGCACTGATGCATCAGGTTTTTAATTAAAAAAAAGGGGAAAAGTGTCGCAAACTTCTGTGTTGCACACCTCCTTCCAGGTGTTGCGCCATCATTGAGTGATTTGCAGACTGGGATCCTCCTGTTGTGTAGCAGATGGCCCTACCATAAAAACTGCTGCGTCTGCCTTATCTTGTCAGCCTATTAAACACATACTTATGAACAATTATAACTACTGTTGAATAAAACATAGACTGAATGGAACTATACCAACAAATTACCTTTACAAAAAGCCCATCGAGATGACTGTTGTTGTGATTTTGGGCTATACAAATATAATTGAATTGAATTGAAAAAACATTTTTTTTATTTGTATGAGGTCATTGTTAAGTTAAAACTTGTACTTAATAAGCAACTTTTCTAACATGTTTTTGTCAAAGTAGAGGATTCACTATTCTGAAACGCACGCTTCTAAATTTGTCAGTTTCCCCATCAAGTCCTGCCTCATGTTGCAGGGCTCTTGAATGGATTATTTCCCCCCAGGCTCCAGCAACTTGTGGCTGTCTGACAGAGGAGCCATTTATCTCTTCTGCAACATGCAGAGAATATGGGGATATGTGAACATGTGAATTGGTGTGTATCTGTGTGTGTGTGTGTGACGGCAGTAAGGCGGCGTTAAGCAGAAGCATGCGGATCACAGCAGGCAGTGGGCCAACAATAGCTGCAATGGTAAGGTATGGCAATGCTCAGTAAGAAAAGGTATCCAGCGTGATTTAGTGGCACCGTCAATGAGCTGGGCAAGGACAATGGTTCACCAGAGCTTGCTACAAAAATGAGGACAGGGCTGAGGAGATATAGGCAGAGGCTATGAGAAATATCAGGATAAAGGGTGATGTAAAGGGAGGGAGGAGAGATTATTCTCACTCTGGCCTCAGGATATGGATTGGGATGCAGTCGGCCAAGGCATCTGGAGATAAAGGAGATAGGAGAGGATTTTTCTTGCTATGGAGAGGTGGTGTCAGGCCGGCCTGTTTATGACCGCATGCTGCACAAAAGTCAAACACGAAAAAGGGTCAAAAGTTTCATAAAAACTGCATATATCCTAAAACAACTTTCTGGAATAAAAATGTGTAATGATTTGCTGGAAATAATTTTGTGTTCAGAAAAAAAAATCTTTCTACCTATAGGCAAATATACAAATAATAAAGGTTTCCCTGAAGTCTTTTTTTAAGAAGTGTCAGCTGAGCACAGTGTGAAAGGAAACAGTGCCCCAAAACACAGTCAATTAAGTGCTAAATGGTATTTTTGTGTCGATTCATTGGTATTGTGTACTTTTTTCTTTCAAAACGAGGTTGCAATTATGTGTCACAACACAATGTTACTATAGAGGTGTTGAATTTACCATTTGATGGTTCATTTAATCAAATCAAATTTTCTTTCTAATCATCCCTCCATCCATCTTATTATCCATTAACACGTGCTCTATAACAAAAAGAGGCCCCTTAGAAATAAGTAAAAAATGCTTACCCTATTTGCAGATTTTCTTTAAATTAGAAGAAATTCTGCCATTAATGTAAGAAAAACTGTCTTAGAATTCCTATTTCAAGAAAAACATTCTACTTTCAAAGTGTTTTCTCAAACCAAGTTTATTTTGCTATTGACAAACTTGATACAATTATTTTTCGTGCAAAAATAAGACATTTTTTCTTGAAGTAAAGTCTTTCTACGTTCTTACCATTCATCTTTTGTAGAGGTGCAACTGAAAGGGGTCTGTTCATAATCCTACAGAACAGCAGTCTGGACATAATAACAAATAAATGATAAGATTCATCTTAATTTTTTTCTTCCAAATGCAGTAACAATTAAAATGTGTCAAGCCTTACATGCAGCTCCACAACACCACTGATGACAGCACATACAAGCAGAAGACTTTAACCCTTGTGCTATCCTAGGCACTTGACAGTGCTCTGAACCTTTTTTCTTCAATGATTTGTGATCTTCACTGGTGTCCATGGATTACATGAAATCTTTCCACCTTTATCCACCTTTGTCATGGTAGGGAGAACACGTCAATGCAAGGGTGGAGTCATCTAAAATAGCACAAGGGTTAACAGCACTGCTTTAAAGTCCATACACTGAGTAAAGAAAATATAAATTTCGGGGCGGGATTATGCCTTTCACATCAATAATTAGGAAGAAAAAAAAAGGTTTATTGCAGAATTGGGCTCAAAGAAGTCTAAGTTTGTCCCTTTTAAAAGCAGGACACCGTTAAGGATGAGCCTCACTCCTAAGATGCTGCTTGCACTCTTGGATTTAGTACAATAGAAAATAAGAAAAGACTGTCAAAGCTTCAAAATGAACCGATACCATAACCATGTAAACACTAAATCATTCCGACTGAGATTATCAGTAGTTATAAGATAAACTAATATGTCTAAAAACATCATATTCAAGTTTCTTAACCGTTTAAAGTTTCCCTATGACGTTTTTTTAAATAAAAAGTTCACATTTTATTTTTTATTGTTATTGTTTTTTATGGGCTGCACGGTGGTGCAGTGGATAGCGCTCTTGCCTCACAGCAAGAAGCCCCCTGATTCAAGTCCCGGCTGGGGGACCTGAAACAGAACAATGGGGGACCTTTCTGTGTGGAGTTTGCATGTTCTCCCCGTGCATTTGTGGGTTTTCTTGGGGACATCTGGCTTCCTCCCACCATCCAAAAACATGCTTCATAGGTTAATTGGCAACTCTAAATTGTCCATAGGTGTGGAGTGAATGGATGTGTGATTGTGGACATTCTACCCTGCGACAGACTGGCGACCTGCCCAGGTTGTCGCCTTTGCCCATAAGTGGCCGGGATAGGCTCCAGCAGCCCCATGACCCCGAAAGGGATAAAACAGAATAGAAAATGAATGAATGTTTTAATTATGATTATAAAGTTTTTAACCAAAATCCCAAAACTTAAATGTCTTAAAAAGCCATATTTCGCATTTATCTGAAGCCTCTGTTTCCAAAATATCCTCCACATGGGCGCGACCATTGATGCTAAGCTGAGTAGCCCCGCCCTTGAACACCCCCCCCCCCTTCTGCAAGTTGCATCTTGGGTTAAGCTGCGTTCACACCGAAGGCGATTTGCGTGGCAGAGGTGGCCACTTTCAATGTTAAGTCATTAGTACAGATGTTATCTGAGGTCCTGCGGCGCGGTTTGAATTGCATAAATTGTTAAAGAGTTACGGTAGTTCATAGAACGTTAACGCTGGGGCTGAAGCTTAGGTGTCAAAGGGATAAAAAAATCCAAAATTTCACGAGAACACACAGTATCCCACAGAAAGGTTCTTAGAGTATTATGCTCAGTTTGGGGGTTTATCTGCATGCTGCATGTTTATTTAGAATTATAGATTTTTTATTGTATATACTATACGGAATTGAAATCCTCTGACCTAAGTCTGAGCCATAAGCTGGATTTTACTGTCATGAAACATTACTGCCTGGCAACCAATCAATGCAGCTTTGACTCAGCTGCAGTCTGGATATAATTAATAAATGAACAATAACTCAAGACAAAAACCTGATAAGTATCTCCAATGTTCAATGAAACATGCAACGAGAGCTCTTTGTTCTGGCTCGAGTAGCTGACCCCCTGAAGTGTCTGATGGACCTGCAGCAAAGTTTACATCAGAAGTTCTTTTCCAGTATTTCTTTTCTTTTGTTTCAGCAAAACAATTCACAATTTAATGTAGAGCTTTGGGACATGAGAAACGCCTTATTTTACACGACAAGATGCAAATGGCAAAATGAAAGTAGAATGAGCAGTACAGTGAGAGTTTGTTAAAATCAGAAATAGCCTATTTCAGGTTCCGGAGAGCTGGATTTAACAGTCTTTAAAGGGCTGTGCAGTAAAAGATGTTGGGAAGGAGGCGTCTGGTGTTGTCTATGCTCAGATGTGTTGTGGGAATAAAGGTGCCTCAATTCGTTTGCTCATCATTTGGTAGAACATCCTGGCTGTATCTTTACCGTTCCTCTTCTGTGTGTGCTTCTCCATCTCCATTTGTGCACTTATCTCACCATCAAGCACCTCTTTCTCATGCTGGTGAGGCAGCTGCTCCCCTTGCATGAACTCATCATGTTGTTTCCTTTTATGCAACCATAATCCCCCTCTTTCTGTCATACCTCCCACATCCATCCTCATCCGTCTGTCCTGCTTTGTCTGAGTGTTCGGTTACATTTCAGGATGTTTTCACTCGTTATCACTGGTTTTTGACTAAACTCTGTTGGTCCATGCATGCTGTGAAAAAAAGACTAAAAAACACAAATTACTTTGCTTTCTCAGTTGAAAAACGGCATTTTATTCCTGATGTGGTAAAAAGAGGAACGACGATTGCGATTTCAGTCTCTTAGTCGTCATATGGAAACCTAAAGGCTTCTAGTTTGTTTATAAACTGTTAAAGTGGTGTAATGTGTCTCCAACTTGAGCAAAACTAGGTGATCAAAAACCGGCTGTCTTGTGAGTCAGATAAGCAATAGCAACTCAGCTCAGGGTTACTAATCTGAGGATTTGTATCTTTTTTCTTTTTTTTTCTTAGGAAAATGCTTCAATCAAATCTTTGCATGTGTCGAAGCACAAGTTAAGAAATCCCTGAGCTGCATACTCTGAGAGCTTATCTAAAGTTTTAAGAGAAATATGTTGTGTAAATAAATGAAAATCTTTGATTTTATAATCTTTGGAAGGTTCATGTTCACCTTGTTGGCCCGGAGCAACATAAATGTTAGAAACAGATGGACAAAGTCAAAACAAGAATAACCTACAGTTGTTTTTTCTCAGATGGCTCAGCTCTCCAGGATCCTCTTATAAAGCATGATGATAGTTTCCTGAAGCATCTATTGGCCATTAGGTTTTAAAACTTTTCATTTCCTAGTATAACACGGAAACGATCCGTTCTTCAGGAGAACTGAACAAGTGACGAAGTAGTATATGTATTTAAGGTCTCAATTTTTTCGTAAAAGTGTATTTAAAGTAGTAATAAGGATTTAAAGCCCTGTTTTAATAGTGCTGTTAAAGATGCTCTTCCTGTTATTTTGGTGTTGTTGTTGTAATGAAGCATAGAGCCTCTAGAGGGCATTTACTATTCATGCCAAGATGGCCAAACTATAAAAAAAAGTTTTCAGTTGTGTAGCTAGATTTCATAACTATACCGAGTTGGAAACGATATATTTTTCATTCTTTAATTTTACATTGTATATCGGAATTGCACACACATGTAGATTGTTTCTTGATTGACAGGTGGCAGTTAAATCATCAACACTGGGATGATTTACTGGGAGTATTGCATCTATTTCCAGGCTCATTTGACCAACCTTTTTCTTTTGGGAAGTTGAGATTTAAATTAAACACAGCCAAAATGACCATGTAGCTGGAAAAACTTTCTGTAAATGGGCTGAATGCAAACAAATATGACCACACAGTTTAATCCAAATTCTACAAATTCTATAAACAATCAGGTTTTATCCCTGGAAGATTCATAATTCAGTTTTGGTTAACTGTTAAGGGGATAATTCTTGGTTTCTGTCATGCCTGAGTCTAGATGCACTGTTAGAGAGCTTCCATTGCATGTGTTCTGCAGCACAGGGCTTTCTCCTTTTCTCTCTTTGCATTGATCAACTCACTCATTAACTGGTCACTTATTTATGATCTGTTTTTGGGTCATATCTAATCAATTTTTGTTTTAACCTACGTGTGTGTATATATATATATATATATATATATATATATATATATATATATATATATATATATATATAATATATATATATATATATATATATATATATATACTCTATATATCTTTTAATGAAACTCCACCAAAGTGTATTTTGACTGTCTGCCGCTTCAAATTTACACAGCTGCTTTGATGTTGGCATTTTTATGACGAGCCTCTTTGTAGGAGGAGACGTGTAAAAGCCAAATGCAAACAGTCTCCTTTATTCCGCTGGGTCATTAATTCTGCATGCTTGTCTGTTGCTGTCTTGCTCATGCATGCATGCACAAACACACAAAACAGCACAATATAATCGCAATCAAGGGTTCAGTGTTTGTAAATGTCAGGTCATTAGTGTCTTCCAGTCTCCTCCTGTCTAATTGGACAATGGTAAATATAGCCTCTCCACAATGATTCTCTCACATCCCATTCTTTCATTTTCTTCTGTACTCTTTATTCTCTTTTCACGGCACTTTTTTAAACTATTGTGGTGAACAATACTGAAATCCTCAACCTGTGGATGTGCACTACTATGTAAAGCAAGGTTGTAATGCAAGTTACAAATGGTTACTTTAAAAAAAAAGCCATTTGCAGTGGATGGATATTATTTATGGTGCCCAAAAAAAAATAAAAAAATAGAGCCAGAATAATTGGTGAATATGTTGGTGTTATTCAAGCCAAAAAGATGGTTTCTGTGATGAGGGCTCTGCCTCCTAGACTTACCATATAAAAAAACAAAAACAAGTTTTAAGTCATCAAAAGCAAGTAAAGCAATTCACCATCACTCAGTAATAACTCACACTGATGACCTGAAAGGACTTTTTTACATATTTATTTTAAATAATGCTTCACAGTTGTTTGAACCAAGTGTCTTAAGTGATTAAAAATAAATGACACAAAATTTAAAATGTTTGTCAATTAGATTATTACGTAACTTTTAGTAAATTAAACTGTAAAACATATAGGGGTGTAATGATTGATCCAATTCATCTATAAATCAATTAACATTACAATCCAATCAGATCATTTTGTCTGTGAAAAGTTGTTAATCTGACCGATTAAAAATCGACCTATACCAATATAAAATTGATTAAAAGTGAAATAAATCAATTATGTTGATATTGGAAAATACCATTTGGTTTGAAGCACTGTAGGTTTATTTATTTGATTTATTTATTTATGTGATGGCAGCAAAAACTGATAAAGCCATCATTACAGTCCAGAAACATTTTGAATTTTGCAAAGACAGTGTGGTAGAATGTTCTAATAATGTTATGTTTGTATTATTTTGATGTAGAAAAACAACAGTGGCTGAAATTAATGAATCTAAAATGTGAATGGTTTTAACATAAATTCTTGTTTACTTGTTTGTTTGTACACATTTTTAATTAACACTTGATTATCTTGCGAGAAATCCAAGGAATCTGGAAAATTTCACCTGAACTGTTCAGTATCCAGGTTTTTCTCTGCGTCACACTGGAATTTTTGGCTAAAGATGTACTGGATAGATTTTAGGTCAGTGGATCAGATCGTTCAAAATGAACCAATATTATAACAGCTTCCACAAACAATGATTTGAATGGAATCATTGTTAAAATGAGTCGTGACAAATGTTAAAACTGCAGGATTTGGCATAATCCTTGTTTTTTTTTGAAGAAGAAGGGTTGAAAAGTCGTTGTTGAGCAAAATAAGTTTTCTGACAGCATAAAAAAAGGTAAGTTTCTGCCCAGCAAAAACAGTCCTCGCTGCAGGTTTCCTGTTGAGAGCTCATAAGAACAGCCTTAACCACACTACCCACAGCAACCAAGAGGGGGCACAATTAGAACAGACTAAGTCAGATGCGTGAGCAAAGGAAGGGAAATGTGTGTGGCGGTGAGACTGTGGGGAAATATGTGTGTATGCCACTGCACACTCTCCCACTGACAACGACTTTTTGTAACTAAGTGAGTAAGTTATTGGGTGTGACAGGAAGTCCTTTACATGCTAAAGAACAGATTGTATCTGTTAACACCTGCCAGCGCCCAGGACATTATTACACCTGAACAAGCATGGCTAATTATTGAATTGAATGGGCTGTTTGATACAGAAAGCACAGCGAGGTATGGTTAAAAAAAAGTGAAACAATGTTAGTAGTTTTACAGAGCTGCAGTGTGCAGATTTGCAATGAAAAACATGTTTATTGGACAGTGCAGATAGATTACTGATGAATGCGTGTGTGCACACGGCACATATGTGTGTGTACATAAGACACAAGAACATTAAGGCTTTGTCGTTTTTTTTGTGCGGTAACACTTATGGGCCCTAAATCTTGGTTACTTGGATAACCTTTTTATGTGCGTTTTAAACTGTGACATAGGTGTAGGATGCATTTTTTTTTTGCAGTTTTGACCAATTTCCATATCTTTGAAAAACAGATAATTTTGCCATCGACTCCTGTCTCAACCTCTCAAAAGTTTGACACCATCAAATCAAACAGCTGCTGACAGAATATGGACAAAACGAATGCTGAACATAATGTTATATGTTAAGGTTCTGGCACATGAGTGGAGACACCAGAGCATGCAATTTTGAAGGTGACTGTCAGCCAAAGCAGGTCTCTTGGCAGCCCGGTCGGACCAGAGATAGGCACATCAAAGCTCAGTGCTGACTGAGACTCATGTCTCTCACGTCTGTGACATCACACATGATGTTAAACTTTGTCTTCATTTTGAAGGGCTCGCTCCAAGCAGCAGCTTGAGGTTGGCCTATTGCTCAGGCCCTTTCTGGATCCATTTACACAGAATGCTACTACTGACCAATGTATAGCAGGTCAACTGGTAAATTCCAATCAAGTACTGTAGAGTCAGGCTTAACCCTTGTGCTATCCTACGGGGTCAAGATGACAATTGACGTGTAATTCCTACCATGACAAAGGTGGATAAAGGTGGAGAGGATTTCATGTAATCCATGGACACCAGTGAAGATCACAAATCATTGAAGAAAAAAGTTCATTGCACTGTCTAGTGGGTCCAGATGACCCAACTACCAATGTTGAAGTGCCTAGGATAGCACAAGGGATAAACTCAAAGAAAAGGCTGAAATCTACAGCACCATGAACTGTGTTGTATTTGCAGAACCAAACTGAATATTAATAATAACACATTTTTTTTGTAACTAATTAACAGGTTTTGCAATAGTTTTTCTGGAGTTTTTTAAGATTTATATTTTCTTAGTACTATTGTGTTTTTTTTAGATTTATCCAAACTTTTCTTCCCATGTTCTCCTGTCTAATTGGAAAAATAGCTTTTCTGTTACTGAAAAGTAAAACACTTTATCTTGAAAATATACTATAGACAAATTATTGACAATAAAGAATTTGGACATCTGTTTCTAATAGGATTGCCAATATTTAACTATACTGGCTGTAAGAATTCGGGCAAATAATGCAATCTTGATTATAAAAGTGAGAGAAGAAAGAAAACATTTTTTCTGATTCCTTGATCTTCTCAGGGAGCAATGATTTCACTGTTAGCCTCTCCATCCTAAAATAGTCCAATTGCACTGCTCATAAACTGGATAAATAAATGATTTCCAAATAATTTTTCATTGTAATTTATTTAACTATGTTATTTGATTCATCATATGTGCTTCACGGGTTTAGTTTTTATTTTTGTATCTGTTTCAGTCTGCAGTGCAGTAGAAGATCATACAGGGCTTTCTTTGATTATTATTTGTCGTTTCAATTGAACTACTTTGAATCTACGCAAATTTATAACAACATTTAATAGGAAGGAAAACATGTGAGAGGACGTGATGGTTTTAAGTTTAAACCCCATTGGTCACTGATAATATAATTTGCCTGTGTAGAAAGAAATCACATCATGGCTTTTTTTTATTAAAGCTTGAAGGTTTGGTGAAAATTGTTACAATGCAGGAAGAAAGGCACAAAAGGCAGCTCTGATATTCACTTCATCTCTTCTGGAGCAGCTGCAGAACTTTTTCCACATCATCTAAATATATGTAACCCAAATACATAAAATGTCTTCAATCCTACAGATAAACATAAACATATTCTACAAATCGTTCTTGTGTTCTCAATAAATTTTAATAGGTTTTATTTCATCAAAGGAAAGAATCTGAGCATGTGATGATCACATTTTTGCTCAAGCTTAAATCTGATCTTGAGATATTAGCTTAACAAATATTAAAGTATTTTAAGCACAGCACATCAATGTGTCTTGTGCAGCAGTGTGTTTAAATTTAACATATGCTGTAAAAATAATTTCATTGACAAAATAGAAACCTCTGCCTGCTTAACCCAAAAGAAAAAGACAATCAAATACAAATTCAAGGGCATCCAATAGTTTTTACATCCAAATCCATAGAGGTAGTAAAAGTGATGCATTATTCAAGTCAAATTGGATGCCTGCTGTTGTGCAATCTTTATCTAGTATTATTTATTTTACAATACACAGCATTGATTTGGTATAAGAAGGGAGCTCATCTAATAATGGAGTTAGGGCTCTATCAGTGTCAGAACATCGGTCCTGTTAGAACAGGCAATTACACCCTGTGGCAATATCCCACCTCTGTTTTACACTTACTGTAATACGCTCTTCAAGGCTGGGAGTCGCTCAGGTAATATGTCAGAATTCTTGCAGACAAAGGGAAATGCAGTTAATGTCAGCAGTCCTATAGGCTTGAGTTGCTGGAAATGAGAAGCATGTTGGGTTTACATTAAGGTCTGTGCTAAAAGCAGCAAACCTCCCCACCTCCTGTGTATTCTGCACACAGGTAAAATTCTGGAGCCAGGTCCGGTCTGTAGTAAACGCTTCAGTGCCAGAAGCTGCAGAAACCATGGGGCAGCTTGGTGTTTGAGAACTACCTGAGCTGATGGAGTCATGAACCAGACAAAAAAGTTTAAAAAATGTCATTGTTGTTTTTTATATTTGGTATTAATAAAAATAGAAATAAAAACTGCGTTTACAAGATACTTTATAACAATCAAGTGATTTTTTTTCAACATTAATTTTTGTCAGAGGGACAGCCCCTTCATGCCCCTTTATTCTTTTTAATCCATTCTAAACTTTTAAAATCCCACACCAAGTGTCTTTAACTTACAATACCAATAGAAGGAAAAACAAAGCGTAATACGTTGTTAAGTTGGTGGTGAAATGTGTGCTTGGGGACAAATGAGGATAGCTGAGGCCTATTCTGCTCAGAACAGGTTCAAATGAATGAGCAAGTGTGTATTTGTTCAGTGAGGAATCCTGCAAAGAACTTTCCTGCAAAAGCACCAAGGTAGAATAGCCATGTTACACCCAACTCAGCAGGTTACTCACTTCATGAAAAATGGGCCTTTAAAGGAATGCTACAAAATATCCTACCCTTATCTGAAATATTTTGAGGAGTAAAAAGATACTTCTTATAAGAAATATAGACAATAAAACCCATGGACAAAAACTTATACTTAGATCCCAATCTGCCCAGATAGACAAAGAAAATGGTATCCCACAATTCCTTGCGATTACCAATGTAATCCAATTTAATGGTATCATGTTGGATCAACATGATTGAAATCAGTAACTGTTAAATGGATTACTTTTATATACAGTCGACATGATTAATTCACGTAAGATTTACAAACATTAAATTTTCTGGTTGAAATGACAAGTTACGTTTTCGTAAACTTAATCAGCTGGTAATTTCCTTTTTTTTAATTGTACGTAATTTTGTCTCTAAATGTTACGACAAAGCCACACATTTTACTGTGCTATGTTAAATAATAAAACGTTTACTTATTGCTTGGCTTCCAATTATCTAAAAGTGTTGTCCCATCAGACATCCAAAAGCTGAGGTTAAAAGATAAATGGCCAAAGCGGCAGCATGAATCAACTCACACTGGGGACTCTTATGGCTTAGAAAGATTTAAAGCCTTTACATAAAAGGCAAGCTCAAATAAAATCCACCTAAAATAACCAGTTGACAGATATTATCCAATACAAACATCACCGTCAAAAGGCACCCTAATGATTTGTGTTACTATATGCCAACAGAATCTTCTCATTAGCCTTTCTGCCTTTCTGTTGATTGTTTCTCAGTTTGTGCGTTTGCTGACCATAGTTGTGCTTCTCAGATCAGATTCTAGTCTGTGCTGTAACAACTAATGAGCTGTCCAGGGTGCACCTGCCTCTACCCTCGTGTCAGCTGGGATAGGCTCCAGCCCCATGTCATTCAGGAAGATGAAACACATGTAAAAAAACATTTTTAGGCCTTGGAGAAGGCTTTGAGGCCCTGACGGCCCACCACTGATCTGTGAACATTTTTCTCACTTTTTCCTTGTTGGTTCACGCATTAACAATTTTCATTCATGCAATATGCGCATGGATGGTCTACAATCATAACCAAAGTTTCGTTGACCTTTCTCCTCATAGAAGACACAGCTACCTTGAATTAAAAGAAAACCTACATTTAGGACCTTCTACAAATTTATACTCCTACCAGGGATTTTAATCTATCATCTCCTAAATCCTCTGCAATCGTTGGGAAGCTACTTGGGAAAAAATGTTGGTCTTAAAGTTTGATTTTTATCGGCGTTTGCGTAGCAAGCTTTAAAAGTGGTGTTTCCCTGTTGCTTGCCCGGTTTTTGCTGGAACATGGTGAGAATGTATTATAGGAATCCTTGGCTCAAGATGAATAAAACAATATGACATACGACATGAGCAGATTTTGAATGTTGTCAAGGAAACCTCTGTTGTCAAGGAAATTCACAAAATTTATATTTGACATTTCATCTAAAAACAACATAGCCCTGTTTGCCCCTCAAAATAAAATGGTTGCTATGGAGATAAAACGAACAGTTTTAAAAAAGTGCTTTTTTTCATGAATTTGTCACGAGCAGCCTTGACAAATTACACATCCCTGCCCCCTGGCAGCGGAAGGTGGTGTGCGGTGGAAAGTCAAGGGCCTGCAGCGGCTGCCCAGCCAATGAGGGTGGGTAGGGTGGGGTAACTGGAAGCTGCGAGGACAAGCCACACAGCGCCACCCTGCAGCTTTGATTGTTGATTGATTTACTTAATCAATTTACATTATAGTTGTTCATATTTCTTTTTATTCACCTGTCTCCATCTATCGTTTGTCTGCACTGACGTATCCTTTGTGCTATCCTAGGCACTTTAACATTGGGAGTTGGGTCATCTAGACCCACTAGACAGGGCGCTGAACCATTTTTCTTTAATGATTTGTGATCTTCACTGGTGTCCATGGATTACATGAAATCTTTCTACCTTTATCCACCATTGTCATGGTAGGGAGAACATGTCAATGTAAGGGTGGGGTCATCCAAGATAGCACAAGGGTTAAAGGGTAAACTGTTTGTTGCCTTGTAACTCCCCACTTCCAAACCCCCCCGCATGCACCAAACTCCATACAAAGACATTCTTGAGCCTACAACAGATTCAGAAGCAAGCCAGAAGCTGTGAGCTGCCTTTTTAGCGGCAGGAGATCTCCCTCAAAATCACAGGTCCCACAGCTGCTGTGAAAGAAAGTCTGCAGAGATGAAGCAGGAAAAACTCCTGTAGAGGAGGAGGTGAAGATAAGAGAAACCGTGTGCACCGCTTTTGTCTGTATTAGGATGTTAAGGAACTGAGCTGCTGGGTTGTAATTGCCTTTGTTGTACTGTCTCCTTTCAATTTAGCAATTTACTTCCTTAAATGGCTGTTTGAAGATCAATGTGCATCTCAATTGTTCTGTGAAAGCAGATAATGAAAGGAAGCCCGAGACAGTTTGTGCTTGGTATGCAGAAATAGTTACCTCGGCTAAGAATCCCTGTTTGTCTGTTTGTTTATGCAGCAACAGTAATTGAAATCATTACAGCGGCTCAGACGATACTGTAAGTGGGTTATGTATTTTGTTAGAAAGTGAACGTGGAACAAGCAGAATAAGTGGCTGTGTAAGTAAAGTCTCTCCATTTGCACAATAATGAAGTGGGGTCAGAAGCAACTGGCAGTGTTTGCTTCCCACCTAATTGTGCGTACGTTTTAATGGACAGTGTGCTCCATTATTTCTGCTGACCCTAGCTCATTCCAGAGGCCTCAATCACAAAACAAAGACTGGAGCATGTATTTGTGTTTTTTTCTCCTCATTTGTCACTTTGATGAGATTGCTCTCCTCAACACGAATATCCTTTTATTTTGTCTTGGGTATTATCTTACTAAAGAAATTTACTCCAGTTTGAGTTTTTTACCAGTGCTGTACCTTATTTTCAGTTCAGTTCAGGTTATTTTAAGCACAAGTTCAAAAACCAAGATTGGATTTATGTGAGATATGGAAGAAATAAGAAGATAAAAGAAGATTAAAAAAATAAAAGAAGGCAAAAAAACAAAATAACCCCCCCAAATCCAATCATTAGAGATTTTTATGATCCAATCAGTTCACAATCAGAGAAATCATAGTGTCATGACATTTTTTCAAAAAAGCTTATGTAAGGGACCAGGGAGCCGTTTTAGCTCCTGCTGGTTTGCGGCGCCTTCCGTCCTTGAAACCAGGGTTCGACTCCGGGCTGCTCCCTGTTCCCTTCTCTACTTCTGTGCCGGTCCCAAGCCCGGTTGCTTTGAGAGGGTTGCTTCAGGAAGGGTATCCGGCGTAAAACATTGCCAAGTTTACCATGCGACTCGTTCGCTGTGGGCTGTCGCCTTATGGGTAAAGCCAAAAGAGAAACAACAGCTTATGTAAGGGACCATAAAAACTCCAGGAAGGAAATCCATACTAAAGAAGGAAAATTCTGTCGAACAGGAAATGTCCTATAAAACTAGACTAAATGAGAGAAGCAGTCTGTCAGGACTGTGACAAACATGAAAACGCTGGGGCATCTGTTTTAGGAGAAACGGAGAATGACGAGTTATCACCTGCAGCAATGGCATCCATGGGAAGATGCGAAAAAAAGTATCCATTAAGGAAAATAGATGTGTTTTTTTTAACTCTCCGCTGCCTTTGTGTTAGCATTTTCTACCAGTTGTTCATATCTGGTTCATGCTTTTATTATCACTGTACCTGGTTTCTCTTTATTCTTGAATACCATCATTGTTGTAGTTGTGTTTGGGTGATCCTTGTTGTTTTTTGTCATACTTTAAGGTACGTTTTTATCTCCCTTGTTTTCTTGTGGTTACTTTTTATTTGAATCTATGCTCTCTGATTTTATCCACCCTTATGAAATTGTTAAATTTTTAATTTTAACATATTTAGTTACCATCCATCTATTATGGTGGCCCTAAAGTACAAATCACATCAACAATTTAAAAAAGCAAAGCAATTAATAAAAAAAGCAACATTATATTATTAGATCAAAACTAAATTTTAGGAATAAAAATTGAATTAAAAAAAAATACAACTCCAAAAAAAAAAGTACATATTTCTGAAAACAAAATGTAATTTCCAAAAATCAAAACATAAACAAATAAGAAAACATAAAAAGTAGGGGATTATGGGACTTTACTGATTGAATGAAGATGTTTGTTCACCTTTACAACCGGAGGTTATTTAATGAGGCCACATCTTCCATCAGAAGACAAGCTTCTGACCACAGCCACTGCAAAAGTTGGGTGATCGCTCAATCAACTCTATATCTCAGTTCGGGCAAAACATCCTTCTGCTTTCCCTCTTCTTCAGAACTCAAACGTCATCATCCAACCAGTGATATATCCAATAATACCTTTTCCGGTTTGTTGCTTTGTGTAGTTTTTCAATTTTCATTTTGATTTCTGGAAATTACTTTTATTTTTTTAAACACTTTTTTATTCATTTTATTCTTAAGTTGTGGCTTCTGGAATTTTATACAGATTTTCAAAAATGTAATGTTTTTCATTATTGGTTTTGCTTTTTAAATTGTCATTGTAATCTTATGTTTTTGCATTGAATGATTTGGACCTCAGGACCCCCATCCAGCCAGCCAGCCAGCCAGCCATCCAGCCAGCCAGCCATACAGCCCTACAGCCAGCCAGCCAGCCCTAAATAATAAATTAATGTTTAAATTTGCTTATCTTCCTCTGTCTGCAAAATCAAAAGTTTTTCACAGAAAAAAAACCACAAAAACCTCCAACCAGCTCAAGTAAAAAAGTTAAAATAATATTTTCTTTGCAGCAAAATCATAGTAGTAGGTTTAGAGGCTGTCATCTGGACTTAGTTTTTAAAGTTAGAAGACGTTTCACCTCTTATCTAAAAGGCTTTGTCAATTATGATGGAATCAACCTGGAAGAATCAGAATCTTCATCGACATGTTTGCAGCAAAATGTATTTCTATTCAGGGGAATGTAATATCAACTTCTAAGTGTTCTACTGCACTGCATAGAATCAGTAACCTCCATGATAGCACCAAAGTCCTCTGATAATATTTCATATACAAGTTTGCTGTTAGCAGTGTGACTTTCCCCGCTGAAAGAAATGAACATTCTCTCGGTGCTTATTGCTATTCATGCTCTCTGCAGCCGACTGGCCCCTTAATTATTCAGCTGAATAAATTACTTAAAAATCAGAAAGTGGAGTCATGGCGTGCCAGGAGTTGGAGGGCCTGTCAGCTTCAAAGGGCCAAAATCTGCCCAGATCCTTTGGGTTTCATACCACTTAACACCAGTCACCAGGTATATATGTCTGGGCTTTCATAAGCTCAGCTTAAATGTCAAGGGGTTGCTGCTCCCTGGTGTGGAGCTCAATATTGAATGGAAGTCATATTTAAATCAGCTTGCATGGCTTCAGTGACCTTCATTAGAATTAAGGGAATAGAGGTTGAGGGAGAGGTCATCCTCATGGTCGAGCTAAAATGACTTGGATCCTCCTTCATTTCAATATTATAGGAAGGACGCAGCATCCCTAACGAAGGAGGCCTTTTACATCTGAAGTGCTCAAATGTCAACACAGCTCAGCATGTGTTCAAGCAGCAATTTACAGCGATTCAAGAAAAGTTGATCACAAAATCACATCTTTAAGTGGAAAAGCCCAAAGCTTTGAAACTAAACACCTGTGAAGAATTTTCCTCAAAGGTTTGTCGGTGCTATAGTGGTTTTCTCCCAGAAGGGATTACGTGTACATAATCCAACAAGTTTTGAGGTAAAACGACTAATGTTTTTGTAGCAGTCTAAAAATACTCGCCTGACTGCAAAGCTTTTTTTTATCCCTACTGTGCTGAGTAACGCTGCACTTTTTTGATCCACAATAGAACAAAAAGACAAAATGTTGACAAATAATATGACTTGATGATCAGTAGTTGTAAGATGGCACTTAAAGGTGTGCTCTGACTTTCCAGGTTTGCTTCTGAAAAACTGCTTGTTAGCCTCAGGGGCAGAATGTATCTCTCTGGCCTGAGTGTCTGCAGTTTGACAATGAAAGCTAAATGAGCCTCACTAATGTCATATAAATGCCACTCTAGATTCCCGCTAGCACTGTAATTGCTTCTCTGACTGGCTGTGCCCCATGTCAGGCGACACTGACGAGTAAATTAAGCAATAATATTGCACTAAGCTGGAACTCAAAATTGTGCACCTTGGCTTCTCCAGCTGTAGTCCATAGACGCACATTTCAGATTGTGTGTACACATCAAATTGTACACATCTTATTGCAGCTACAGTAAAAAGAAAGGATATGTAAAATACTAAATTTTTTACTTTACCTCATGTTGAAACAGAAGAATGCCCCAAAAGATAGAAAACATGTACTTTGTGAGTACTTTAGTTTACTGTTTTGTGTATGTCAGAACTTATTCGTCCAACATAACTCAAACAAGTTAGATTTGTTTAAAACATTACTTTTAAATTTTGCCTGAAGAAAGGAAAAAAAAACTAAGAGGTCATTGTGGAAACTTGTTGATGATCATTTTAGTCAAACAGATATTAAAGGCATATGTAGACGAATGAAGCTACTTTGTTTTTTTCCCCATAAGGACACACTTGTGGCATTCAATTCAATTCAATTCAATTCAATTTAATTTGTATAGCCCATAATCACAACAACAGTCGTCTCGATGGGCTTCAAAGTGAAAGATGAACTCAACTCATGAACGCATTTTCTCTTGAAGGGTTGACAACTATTAATTAAATTACGCATAAAATGGCATTTTATGGTATTTCTTTATTGATATCGTTTTGAATCAGAAGCAGATGAAAAAAAAATGCCATTTGAGAAGGAGATTATTTGTAGCGTAGAGAATACAATGGGCCACAAGCTCCGTGCTTTGAGTTCTCAGCAATGGGGAGGGGAAGGGGGGCGGGACTGCTCCATGCCATTAGTCTTGCCCACAACCTTTAACACCTCCACTCTGCAGAAACTATGTCTTAGACAACAACATGTTTTTTGATTTTGCCTAAAAACGGAATGAACATAATTAAAAAGACTTCTGGGAACGCTTTGATAATATATCAGGAGATGATCAAAACTTTTTTGAAATTTTATATTTCTATAAGGATTAACTGTAGTTTAAGAGCTTACCCAGGGTTCTGCTCAACTCAAGGCAGCTTTTGCCCCTAGTTTTGCAAGCTTACATGGCATGATTTGAGTTTGAAAAAAATGTTAGACCACAAACAAATTCTAACGAGTCTCAAATACACATGGATGGAGCAGAAGCTAAACCGGCAACGTGTCCAACAACACAACTGTATCTAGAAGAAAAAGAGTGGGAGGTTGTGGGTTTGCTCTGTCAAAAACAGCAACAGCAGTGTCTCTGTGATTCATGTCAGGTTTGAATGGATCCACACATGTTGCATGCATTTGCACATACATTTTACATTAAAGTTTATGAAATTTTCCAAGGATTAAAATATTTATCTGTTTTCAGAATAAGCTACTGTCACATCTAGTTTTTCAAGTATGTTAGCGTGCCTCACATTACTAGTTAAGCTCTTAGGCGTTTAGGACCTTACTCTTGTTTATTAGCCATCAGCAAACATAAGAAGTGCGTCCAAAGAAAGCGGCAACAACAACAGACAGTCCGTGCAGGTTATTCTGCCAGTCACGTGAGCATTCAGGGTAGGGTTTAGTAATGTGATTTAGATGAGTTTCCCACGCTGGCGTGTCACTGCCGTTTCCCCTCAGCGCTCCAGCGACACTCCCTCATTACACACTGTGCCAGTGTCGGCCAGACCGCCAACGAGCGTGACAGTTTCTGACACTGGGACGCCCGCTTCGCACTGCATTATTGTGAGAAACAAGTCAGGATTCTGAAAAATGGAGGGAACGGAATTGGAATTGTTCAGCCTGGAATGATGCTGCTGTCCAAACATGCTGGTCATGCAACAGACATTTAATCAAACCAGTTTTTACATTTATAAAAGGGACAGTTTGGAGCTTAATTTAAGCAGAATAGTAAACCATGTCCAGGTTCAGATTTCAGAAAAACAACTTTTTTGAACAAGGGGATGCAAAAATGAAGGGTGTTTACACTTGTTCTTCTAAACTCTTTTTGGTGTCATGGCAGCTTTTACTGCTTCCTCTTTGGCACTTCCTCCCACATATATGTGCAGAAATGATATCTAAGCAAACTTATGTGTCATTTAGGCTGACTATCATCAAACGACTTTTGCCATTCAGACATATTTTCCATTTAATGTCTACGTCTATAATTTAATGTGAGGAAACCAAAGAAAAATGGCAACAAGCATTTCCATTTAGCTATGGACCAGAGACATCATCCACCCTGTTTGGAAAGAGAACTTTGAGAAATAAGGACAAGGACAAATTTCTTTTCTCTTCATCCCTCTGGTGTTCTCTCTTCAGTTGGAAATACATATCCTATTTATCTGCACCAACCAATTATTTGATTAGAGAAAAGAAGGGCCTAAATCATTGAGGCCATCTCATAATAAGAATGGGGGCCACTGTATGATCCCTAGGATCTTGCAAATAGCGGAGGGGTTAAGCCTTAATATGCGGGGATATGATCTAAAGCACTTCCAGATAATTACAGACTTGCAGTCGCAATCACATCTTCACACACATTCACAGAGAAACAGCCATGTTCCTAACTCTTTATAAACAATCTTTGACACCAATTTTTCTGTCCGTTAAAGAAAATATAGACAAATGGAGAACACTGCAAGAATGTTTTTTTTTCAGTCACTCAAAGCAAATTTTTTGTTTTATTTTCTTCCTTTCTATCCCAGATAAATACCCATTATTACAGTTATGATACAAAATATTTTTCCGTCTTTGTTTCATTTTTCCTTGAAAACAACCTTTATTAAAAAAATTGAGGTGACCTGGGGGTTTGCCCCACCTGTGGCCACTAAGACTCCTGGGAAATGTGCATCAGCACACCAACACTGATGCACTCTCTCCCGGCATCTCGGTCTCATTGAGGGGTGCAGATACTGCAAGCGACAAGAGGAGAAGAGTCAGGAAACAGTGGAAGCTGTGGCTGCAGCACGGTGATAGGGTGGAGTTTTTTTCCCCCAGGAGCAGTTACGAAAGGCCCTAGAAGCAGATCAAGCTTCAGCGGATGCAAGGAAGTGGGTCAAGGCAAGACAGCGTCCTGATTGGTCAGCTGTGTCAGCTGGTGATCCAGAGCTGAAGACGCTGCACCCCCTCTGGTGTAACCTAGGGCAACCTGGTAACGATGCTGTCCTGTATCGGTACTGGTGGGCACCAGGGGGAGGTTGAGATCAGCTGCAGCTCCTGTGCCCACCTCTCTACAGACTGAGGTGGGTCCACAGGGCTGCTGGTGCTGACCACTTTGTAAATAATAGACGGTGAGGTGGCTGAGGGCACGATTCTAATGGCTGGGCTGCCAACAGGCTGCTGAATTGCATGTCCACTGCTGTGATCTTTGCACAGCACACAAGGGTCTCATGGCCCCCTGCAGCAATACCTGGTGGGGGTGCCAATGGGGTGTGTGTGTGTGTGTGGATATACTGGGTCCCTTTCTTATCACTGAGTCTGGTAACCTGTATGTCCCGGTGACCATGGATTACTTCACCAAGTGGCTAAGAGGCATATGCGGTACGGGATCAGAGCGCAACTACAACGACAAAGTGTCTGGTGGAGGGGATGTTTGCGGTTGAAGTCCCCAGTGAGCTCCACAGTGACCAGGACAGGAACTTCGAGAGGCGACTCTTCCCTGAGGTTTGGAAGCGTCTGGGGGTGAAGAAGACCCAGACTACACTACTTCATTCACAGAGTGATGATTTGGTGGAGAGCTTCAACAGGACATTGCCCACACTGCTTGCCACTCTAACCAGTACTCATCAGAGAGACTGGGACCAACATCTACCTCTAGTCCTATGGGCATATCGCATGGCAGTGCAGGAATCCAGCAGTGCACGCTCAGTTTACTGATTTTTGGCCCGGAGCTCCGTACACCTGTGGACCTGGTGTTTGGTGCTGCACCTGATCCGGAGATCCCAGGAGGTCCTCTACTAGACTATGTGCGACAGATGAAGGACAGGTTGGGGGAGGTGCATCATCTGGTGATAGAAGCCCAACGAAGAGCTGGGGTCAAGCAGAAGAGGGTGTATGATACACAAGCCCATGGATCTGTTTTTGGGCAGTACGCCCTGTGTGTGCCTGGTGAGGAAACGAGGACTCTCAACCAAGCCCATGAGCCACTGGCAAGGACCTGGAGAGATTGTAGAACAGATTTCAGTGGTGGTGCATGTATGCTAGAAAGGAGATTGAGTAGTCTACTAAACTGTATATCACGCCCTCTCTGGAATATTCGGGGTCGTGCGGTGTAAGGGGCACGGACGGCTCTCCAACCCAGCCAGATAGTTGGTAGCTCAGCTCTTGCTTCCCCTCTGCAAGTGACAAACTAGCTGGGTCATTTCATTATTTACTTCTGAAAAGTTTTTCCCTCAAATGCAATCAAGTTAGTTTACATTTCGAATGATTATTTGTCAAAGTAAAATCAAAGTTCCCATTCCTGTGATGCTCTGGAGATCTGTCCTAGTGAAAGCCAGCCTTTGCCTGATTGTGGCTGGAATGGGCTCCACTCCTTTGATTATGAGCAAAGCTACTACAGGGCTTCAAAACAGGATGTGAATGAATTTAATCTGTTGCTAGTGCACACATTGCGTCAGTTCACTTCCTGGACCGTTTTTGTGGAGGGGATGCATGGCTTACGTGTCCATAAGCCATGTTGTGTGCAGCCGTAGTTTGTGTAGAACTGTGACAACCTCTTTAGGTTATGTCCACTGCATGCCCGGGGACCTTTGTATTGATTTTCTGTTTGCTGGTTGTCTCTTCATGTCCTTTCTCAAATGCTAAGTACCACAGCTGTTTTGCATCATTTTGAATTATTTGAACATTTTTACTCTGCCTTCCTGTATTTTCCCACATTATTTAGACATGTTTGATTTAATAAATGTTTTTTTTCTCACCACAATGTCTTTGTTCCGTCTTATTCCTGCCATAGAACGTTTCAGCCGGTTATTTCAAAAGCTAAGTGTTTTAATTGCAATTTGTCTTGATCATGTTTACAATGGTGGCACATTTGTGTTTTGAAAAGGACACTATCTACACGTCAAGGACTCCCTGAACTTCAGCTGTTTGACATCAACTGGTTGAACTTTCAGCATGCATTAACTGAACGCACGGTTTGTACGTAGAGCCCAGGAATGGACTTCAAATTGCATATTGACACGTAAACGTGAAGGTTTGAACGTTAGAAGCCTAAAAAGCTTGTTAATGGGCATTTACAAAGACTTTTCATTGAAAGTTGCCGTGGTCCGTGTGAACGTAGCTTAACAGTCCTAACATCAGTTTCAACTTAAATCCCTAGGAGTACAATTAATTACAGCTAGCACTTAAACTTGAAATTGAAAGTGTGACACACAACAATTGAAACAACCAGCACATCTATGGCTTACTAAAGAATAATAAATAGGTCCTTTCAAAATAAATTCAACAGTTACCCTGAAGGTTTGTTTTGTGTTTATGCATATTTATTTAGAAGAATTCATCATGTTAATATTAAAATACTAAAAAAAAAAATGTGTGCTGGTGCATTTATTTAAAAATAAATATTACCTGAGGTTATAAAAAGTCCTTGCATCATGAATTGCTATAATGCTGGAATAAATAAAAGTCTGATGCGGTTTTTCATGTACACGTGAACAGGCATCAGAAACATCTTTCTCATTCTCAGAACTTGCTTTCATCGCAAAGGATGTGGTGCAAGAGGAAAGCAATGGATCCACACAAGGCTATTGATTCCCATCTGAAACAGGTTAGGCTTCCACAGCTGGATTCATGCATTAATATTGAAAGAAAGCAGTGGGAGCGCTGAGTTCAAAGGCGTCAGAGAACAAACACAATAGTAGAGCAGCCATAGTTAATTTCAGCTGACCATGGCCATGCTTTATTTATACTGTATACTTGCACTTTAAATGTTCGTTAAAGAAATGAATCAAATACTTTTTTGTGCTTTAAGGACACTAATGGGCAATTATTTTTGTGAATTTGTCAAACCAAATTCCTCTCTTCTCAAAAAATAAAAAGGTTTAGATTCCTGCTAATGTTAAATATTTCCACAAATTAAACCAAGAATACACTTGAATATACACTAAAATAAGAGAAAAACAATTTGTAACAGTTAAATTATGAATGAAAGTGACTCTTTTAGTTTATTCTGCTCTCACACTGATTTTATTAGGACAGAAAACAATTTTTGGGGGGTTTTTCAGCCTGTTCAGGAAAAGCATTTGTAATCGATCCCAAAGGTTATTTTATTAGATTAAAATCCTGTCAGTATTCCAGCATCTTTCTTGTATCACTGCACCAAAAACATAAAAAATACAAGACGCATAAAACAAAACACACACAAATCCCTTTTAAAAAAAACTGAAATAACCTTTTAACTCTATGGTTGGTTTGAAATTCACTAGGTCATCTTGACTTCGTTTAAACACCTATACAAAGGTGTTGCTCTGTGATTGGGCAATTTGACATTTGGTACTTTGTAGAATTAAACATCTATTTTATTAGGCCTCCAAAATACCTAATTTGTTCTTTGATATTGAGATTTGCTCACTTGCCCACTCACTTTTACTTCTTAACCTGCAAAACAACAAAAAAAACATGAACTAAGATGTAAAAACCTTCAAATATTTGTCAAAATTGATCTCGGTGCATATCAATCAATTGTTTACAAGTGCTAAATAAATTAAAAAATGTCTGCAATATCACGGAACGGAAACATATGTAAAGAACCTTGGTGCTAATGCTTACTGACAACAGCCGTCCACAGAAGGCTGCACAGACCCTTTCTAATGCTGGGGAAATATCGAATTGAAGTCACTGTCAGGGTATAATGAAATGGGTATTTATGCAACTCTGCACACACTTCAAACTGATGCTCAGCTTGTCAACAGAATATGTAATCAGTCACCATCTCGGGGCTCTGGGGACAAACTGTTTTAATAAAATCAGATAGAAAACTAAAACCTTATAAAATAAAACAGCAGATTACATGCATTTTTTTTAAACTGCTGAAAGTGTTAGGAACTCTAACCTGCATTATACGAATCTGCTAGTGAGAACATTGTGTATCCTACCAGAGCAAATAAAAATACATTTTTATTCTGGGATTTCAGCGTTCATAGGTAAATGAGATAAAATGGTGTTAAGAAAAATGCCAGCAGCAAGTAAAGACTGGAAAAAGCTACCATAGGACAATAACATCACATGCATATTAAAATTACCTTTGGGAAATGCACAAACTAATTATTCAAACACTATTTTAAGAAGAAACTAGGACTTCATATATAGTGAAGGTGAAGCGGATCGCAACGTTGATGTCAATGTAGAAATCAAGCCTTCATTCTCTCCACTGTGTGGAGCAGCCATGTATCACTCCTGTTTTATTATCCCACAACATTCCTTCATAAATATTCTACCAAACTTTGCATTATCATGAATTTTCAACAGTTGCTTTGTGACCCTCAAAGGACTTAATTACAAGTAAGACAAAATCTGAAAACAATGAGCCCAGTCTCGTGGAACGCCTGTAGGGTGTAAAACTGTTCCATGTTCAATAAGTCTCCTATGCATCAGGTTTGTTTTCATAGAAAAAGAAAATGTGTTGTTTTCTCAACACTCATTGTCCCTCCAATAGTCTTAAACTGTCAGACAGAAACTGGAATTGAATGTGGCACAGTATGGAGAGACCTCATATTTAATATAAGTTTATCTCTGGACCTCGTTGTTTAATTTAGATGTCAAGCCAGATTCTTCTCTTTATCGCATTGCTCTTTGAAAAATGACACATTGTAAGGTTGAATATGTGCCTGCTGCTGGGCCTGCTGCTCCTCGTCATACATTTTTTATACAGTTGTGATACAAATGGGCTTTTCTTCGGGAAACTTCTACCAAGCTGCAAGTAATATTAAAGGATAGTGTAGTGGTACCCTGGTGTGGGTAATCACAGGAATAATAATGACTTATTCTTTTTAGCAGGAGACCCCTTCTTTATTCTGGAGAATTATGATCTCATTTCTTTGGTTATTAAGACAAAAACTGAAATGTCCTGCAAAAGGGTGTTCACAAAAAGTGAATTTATCAGAAACTTTGGCTAAATCAGACCTAACCTAACTAATCTGCATGTGCTAATTTGGACAGTGAAAGCTTTTTGAACAAATATGTCTGATGGACACAGTTGTTCCAAATATTTTCCAAAACAACCCAGCATTGATTACATTTTCCATTAGCTTCATTTCATCCCTAAAGAAATACTTTTCAGATTCATGAATCCCCTTTTATGCTCTCAGGTGTGAGACAAATTTCTTGCAAATGTAAATCTTCGACGAATAAAGCAGTGGATTATAAATTTTCTGTGCTGTTCAGTTCCTCATATGTAGGTTTAATTTAGGTAAAAAATAAGAGATATTTAGGTTTAACCCCCTCTAAAAAATGGGGATGTCACCTGCGACACCTAAATAAAACGCTCTGACATACCTTAAATCATCTGGAACACTATCAGCATGAATTAGCTGATTCTGATGCAGAAAAAAAGCAGCTTTCTGTAATAGTTTTGTACCAATGTTGTGCAAATCGGCGCACAGTCTGCTTTTCTCCACTTCAGAATCTGTTGCAATTGCATTAATTGCGTCAGACATTTAAGGGTAACGGTAGTCAAAGGAACTTAAACACTGGAGCTGAAGCTCTGGTATTAAAGGGTAAATTTAGACCAAGCAGAAAAGATCTTTAAACATTTTTCAGTTTTTGCATACAGATGCAGGGAGCTTATGTTTTATAAGGCTAATTTGTTTATGTATAGATGTGTTCAAATCTCACATTGGCTTTCGTTTAAAATTCCTCAATAAGTGCAAAGAAATAATAGCTCACTGCATCTGAAGCTCTGGCGCTGGAATTTTGTCGGATTTTTGTGTGTACCCAATTGTATGTGATGGATGGGCTACAGACAGTAGTATTTTCACCACAATGCTGCATTATGGAGAGCTAGTTAAGCTTTTTTCCATCAGAGTGGCTGACTGAAAACAGATCCTCCCTGTCAATTTAGCGTTGCTGAAGCTCATATGGATACAGAGTTGGAAAGCTTTCTTTAGACATGTGAGTCATCGTCCACGGTCAAATACAAATAATTAATAAAATACACTTTTTGGCCTTAAACAATGAAACTGATGACACCTTTTTCCTTAACGAAAGGGTCCATACATTTACAAAAAAACCAAAAACCCCCACGTAGATGAACACGTACTAAGCAGACTCCCACGTACAGAAAGACACTTTCTGTCAGGCCTGACATGAGTCCTCTTGACAATAAAGATGGGGGCATATAGTGTTGACAGGGTACTCCATGGTTGAAAAGTTTATTTCTCTCCTTCTCTGCTGTCAGCAACAGCCATCTATATTTAATATTTCCATTTCCCCCAAGTCTGCACCCTTGGCCTGATCTTGAGTAACAAGGAAAACATACACTCCTTCACTATAGGTTTGGCAGACTTTTCTGGAAGGCCACAGAATATTTAAGGGATTTAGTTAAAGTAACTGCAGATCATTACAGATAATATTTTCTTTTGTAATATTGTAAACAATGTTAACATTTTCTTTGAGGGATTGTTTTTTAATATCACTAGCGTTTCTGGTTATGCCTGTCAATTTCCATAGGGAAGCAAAAACGTTTTTTCACAGGAACAAAACCCTGTAATCATGCTATTTAAGCGTTACACTATATGTTTACCACAAAGCTCTAATAAAGATTTACTAGTTGGAGGGGTTCATCAACTTTAATCATATTTTTATGACAATAGGGCTGCTCTTTCTACACACTCATACATTTTTTTGGTGTTAAATTTCATTTAAGACAACCCTTACCATAATATTTGATGTGTCTTAATACAGGCAATTGTGTGAAAGATGTTTGAAAATGCAAAACTAAGTAAATCTTAAACAAAGGGGCTCAGACATGAGAGGAAACTGGGTTGCCTAAATTAGACTCATGAGTGTTGGACTTTTGCAGTCCTTTTGATTTGTATTCAGGCCTTTTTGCAGCCCTCTGAAGTCGCACACCCACACACACACACACATTATATATATATATCTGCAAACAAGAAAAGATTACCCAAGACTACAAAATGATGTATAGTTTCATAAGAGTCATAAGAGTTTCATAAATGTTTGAAAACAGATCAGTTTAAATGATTTACATCCTAAGGAAACACCAAAACAGCAGCATTGATGTTGACGGGTGGGAAGAAGAAGAGCTAGGTAGTGATTGATTTAGTGTTAGTCAAGGGAAGCTTCAGTTTTACACATGAAGCACAGGGCTATAGATTGGAGCACAGATGGCAGACTTAATAAAGTACACACCTGAGAGAAGCCTATTAATGCTACAGCATGGTGATTGGGTTTTGTTTTAAGAGGCACTTTTTTCCCCCTGATTTATCCCCGGGGTGTGCCGTGCTGTGATGGTATACAGCCTCAGTGAGAGCTGTGAAACATCTGCTGCTGCTCTTTCTTTGGGTTCGGACCGAGTTGTTCTCATTCTATCTAACCTTTTTGTTTGTGTGTTCCTTTTTGATTAGTGTCTGTTTCCTCCACGTTCCCACACAGCTCCATCAAGGCATTGTGCAACAAAAATACTTCATTTATAAATAAATTAATTAATTTAGATAACATATGAACATTTCTTTGCCATCGTTTCATCAGACAAGATTTTTTTCGATCTTTCCATGTCACTTCTTTGGAACCGTGACTTGGCCCAGTTGTCAGAATGATGTGTTATTCTGGGCCGAGAGGGATTCTGTGGCATGTTTTATCTACAGACTCCACAGGAACTCCTCAGTCAGTCGCCAGCATGTGAGCCACTGGGAAAGCATTGTCCAGATGCTTCACTCCCAAGCCTGGGGGGGTTCCAACAGAAACTCACCGCTCTAATTTTACATCCTTATCTGTGCCACTGTTCTATACACTGGTTGTCTAATTACAAACTGAAGTGTATATTAAACAAAACACTTTTTTAAGGGAATGAAAAAAGGACAATAGACTTTTAAAACTCTTATTTTTTTTACCTTTATCTACCACTTTAGTTTGTGCAACACTAAATAAAATATTTTTTTAAACCCCCCCCATGGTGGCCAGAATTTTATAAAATGTTGTAACAGAGTAGTTAGAAGATTGGTTTTTTTGAAGATGTTTTATTATCGACTTGCCCTGCCAAAAGGCCAATCAAATAAATATTTCAGCCTTACCTTTCACTTAAGTACAACTCAGAAAAATTTTAAACACAATAACAAAAGAAATGAATAGAAATACTTCAAAAGAAAAAGGACTTTAACTTAACATACACACTGGAACACAATCCAGGTTTGTGACTTTGGTCACAAATATAAAAACCATCTCAAAATTATGTGTATAATTTTTAAATCATGTGTATAGTTAGCTGTTTCAAATGCAATGAGAAAATTATGAAGTGTTATTTTTCCCCCTTCTATTTATCTTTTGTTTAATTCTTTTCTTTTACATGGTTTAATAACTTTTCTGAAAAACATACCAGTTAATTAGTCACAGCTGATGTTATTTTCTTTTTCTTTTGAGATGAAGGGTATAAGGTGTGGTGGTATTCTCAGGCATTATCAATGTAATACAAATAAAGAGACTGATATTTTTTCATAGGTACGATATCCATGGCCAAGAAAAATAACCATACATTTTGTATTTCTAGCTTTTTAAAAGAGAGGGAAAAAATACATCTATTCATTTCTTACAATGAAAAGAAGTGTTAGACTCAATAGCATCTCTTAAAAAACATCTATAGGCCAGCCTCTTTGCTGCATTCAATCTGGTTTTAAAACTTTGTCCTCCCACATGAACAATCAACAAAGTTTTCACATCACAAAGAGCACATGTGCAGAGTATTTTTATGTGTATTTTGTAGACATAACACTTTTGTAACACATTTTCCAAGATAGACCAAAGTTGCTCATGTGGTGTGGAAGTGTTGTAACATGGTTGGAGGCATCTTGCAGCTGTTTTCTGAATGTGGGAGAGTGTAATAAGGGCATGGGCAGGAAGGAGAAACCCAGGGTAAGAAAAGAAGTGAAGACGAGATAAATAGACGAGGTAGCGGAAGGGAAAAGTGAGAAGATGAATGAGAAAGAGGAGAGCGTTGTTGGAAAAGACACTATATAATCAGTTTTGCTCGTTCTCAGGTTCGGTCAGTTGTTTGGTCTGCTGGTCACAGGCAGGACATTTACACTCCATGTCTCACACATAAATCATGTCACATGGCTGACTGAACAGGCACCGCCAGCATTTTAGCTCCAGCAACACCCTGGTCCATGCAGCCCACCCTGCTGTCAAAGACACGCTCGTTGGATGCACCGGTATCTGCGTGTGCACAAACTTCCTGCGACCTCTCAGACATACAGAACTTGCAATCGCTTTGGAACACAGAACAACAGTTTATGTGTCTGTGTGGAGGCTCTTCTTTTCATAACCCGTCTTTCTAAATGCATACCACAGATATTATAATGTCTCTTTCACTCTGTCTGTCTCCACGTCTTTATATCTCTCTGCCATTGTGCAGCAAAAAATACATTTTTTAAGCTTAGATAAGCTGCGATAAAGTATTAATCCCATTATTTGGGAGACTGCGGAGAGACTTTGAATCTCAAAATTTCCTGTCAGATTGGGTTTGTTGTGTAGAGAGAGAAAAGCAAACTGTCACACTTTCCTGGTTTCTGCCTTCTTATGTCCCTCTGTGCTGGATAGATGATATCTTGGCACAAGGCTCCACATGCTGAAGCTCTCTCCTTTTGATGCTTGTACAAACACCGGGGCTGAGACAACAGACTGCAAATGCTTTGATGCAATTAGCCAACAGAGTGTGAAGCAGAAAACCTTTGTAGCTTTATACAACGCTGGTGTAAGCAGTGTCAACACAAAAGGACGTGAGATCAGTCAATGGGAGCCCAGTCTATTTGTTGATGCCACTCTGTCACTTGTGTGTCTGTCACAGTCTGAGACTAAACCTAGAACTCATGAAATGGGTAAAAGCAGGAACGATGACAGGGCTTCTGGTGGGAGCAACACTTCCCTGTGGTTGGTGGTTAGTGAAGTGCATAATCATACAAAGAGTGTATGTACTGGGCTTAAACCTTTAAAAATGTTCTGCTGAATGCACAGAAAAGGTCAGGCGATGACAGACAGACTGATAAAAATAAATTACAAAGAGAGCCACTGGAGTGCTGCCATTTAATTTTTATAAAAAGCCGACTTTTAGTATTTTTGTCAGCAGTCTGTATGAATAGAAAAAGGATTACGTCTAAGATTCAGAGAAATCTGTCAGAAAATGCAATATTTTTGTGTAATCATAAATACATAAGATCAGCTATGAAAACATGGATTCTTTTGGCTTAGAGGAGTCTGCATTCATAACCCACCAGGACAGTAAGCCAAATAACTCAAATATAGTGCAATTTGCGTTTTAACCAGGAGATACCACAATAGCAATTATGGTCATGTTCGCTTAAAATTGTAAAATGGACAGACTAAAGATAAGAAATTCATAAACTCACAAACAGGTTTGAAAAATCATTTCATTTTAAACGCTACATGTCTTCTTTTTTTTTTCCTTTAAATTGAGCACTAAGTGACTGGCAGGTGGCTGTCAAATGCTCCTCTCAACAACACACTGGACATGTTACAATAACCTTCATTGTTGGAAGGAAGACATAGTTTCTGGAGAAAACCCACACATGCACAATGAGAACATGCAAACTCCATACATAAAGGACTTGAACTGGGGCTTTCTCACTGTGAGGCAATAGTGCTCAGCTGCTACACCACCATACAGTCCTAAATGTGGGAGTAAAAAGCACTCTTAGTTTATGTGTGAACGAGTAGTACATTACACAGTGCTTTGTACTACTGAGATACTGCAAAAAAGGTCCAACAATGGTGCAACTGTACTGTTTACTAGAAAAAGCAAGTCAAATTGTTCTCTTGTTTGGTTTAGTGTTTTAAATCAACTGAATAATCCTGTATAATCCCAAAGGGAAACATCAACACAGTGGTTTTGACCAAAATAATAATAAAAAATAATAATAAAAAATGCATGCCTCCACCTCTGGGCAAGAAAAACGGAATAATTTCCCTTTTTACATGATAATTTCCATCAGCAATCATAGCCAGTGGTCTGGCTCAGAGGAAAACTGCCATCTCTGCAACACTACAAACCATGCGTTACCACACATCCTGTCCAGTTGCAAGGCAGCTCTGACCCGGGGTTGGTACGACCACGTCTTGAGGAAACTGGCAGAGGTCCTTGAAGTACGCAGGATGGAGGCAGCCAAAGATCATCCCACAAAGACACCTACATTGATTCACTTTGTTGGATAAGGGGCTGGAGCACAGAACACCATCCAGAGATGTTACTAGAACTTAAGGGTGGACCTCAACCGTCAGCTCAAGTTCCACCAGAGATATCTACCTCCTATATGCGACCAGACATCATGCTGTGGTCCTCTGGAGCTAAAGCAGTTATCCTGGAAGAGCTCACAATCCCTTGGGAGGGGGAATGGAGGCTGCGTACGAATGAGGAAAGACAAACACACTGAGCCAACCATCAGGTCAACCATCATGTGCCCGGTGAAGGTTGGCTGCAGGGGCTTTGTTGGAACATCCACCCAGCTACTGCTTAAAAAGATGGGAGTGACTGGGTCGAAGTTTAAGAATGCAGCCAAGGACTTGGAGGCGGAAAAAGCCAGTTTCTGGTTATAGTTGAGGAGGAAGGACAGTTCGTGGGGAAAAGATGGGTCCTAGGGGCAGCTGCAGGGGGCAGCAGGGAGACATCTCTACCGTGAGATGTTCCGGGATTAATGGAGCAAAACATCAGTGAAGGGTGGCTCCCGTCTGATGACCCTGCAGCTGCCCTACTGGCACCATCGGAGGTGCGTCAGGCGGAAACGCCATGCAGGTATCTTTAACCTGTGCTTTCGCCTTTCACCTATTGTACTTGTCTGCTTTGTTATTTTACCATGTTGTTTAGGAAATTTAGCATTAAAAATATTGCCTTAAGTCCTGAAAGAGGAAGGATATACACTTACAGCACTGGCCATAAATGATCATTTTCTAAACATATCATGCTCAAAATCTGGACAAAGAAGTATGCTAACCATGCCTAAAAGAAGGTCAATAATCCCAAAAATCATAGCTGATCTCTATTTCTGGACTTGACTGCACATTATAGTTGCCTCAAACTGAATAAACTCACTTTTTTCCCACCAATAAGCAAATACCATGTTAAAAAAATTAAGAACAAGTGTGTAATCATGTTCAATCACATCAAAGAAGTGTTAAAGTTAAGTGAAGGCTAGGCAATAAAAAAAGCAAATTAGGGCAAAAAAGGAGTCAGTAAGCAGAAGCAAGAGGAAGAATGAAAACCAGCAGGGCAAAAGTGTTTGGCAAGCTAATTCCCAGATATCGGCTCTGCTTTGATTAGTAACTGGAGGGAACCTTTTAATGAGAGGATTCTTTAATCAAACCCCAACATAACACAAAGCTATCACTTGCATGGAGCTTCAGACTTCCTCCCCGGTGCAAGTCAACAGATGATGATCCTGCTGCTCTCCCCCAGACTGAGAAAGTAATCGCGTCTTCTACTATGTTCAGACACTCCAGTAATTTATTATCTTCAGTGGTCTTATTTAGCCAGATTAAACCTCCTTTCTGGGAGCTTAAGACGCTGTCTATTGATGCTCGGCTTGGCACAGTGAAGGCATAATGTGTCATTGTAGAGCGTAATTGTCTCCAATACCTGTGATTTTCTCTACAGACCCCTGTGAAAAAGTCTTTCGGGAAAAGAGTTTGTTGTTGCTAGAAAGTGATGGGGCCAACTGCCAAAAGGGTAGACCATAATATCTGGAGAAAAGAGGTGGAGAGTAGATGGAAGGGAAAAAAAAAGTGAGATCTTCAGAGACAAAGTGTTTGAGGTGTGTTAAATGTACCAAATACCGCCGTGTAGCGCTGGTGTGGCGAGCTACAGGGCTCGTCTTAGTGGTCTCCAGTGCGCTCATTAGGAAGCAGGGACAGCATCACATAGCCCCTCCCTTCCCAAGAGAAAGAAAGAAGCTAATTAGAGGTCTTTCCTCCTCCCTGACACATCCACAAGCCCAGTGGAGCCTCACAGTGAGCCACTAGTCTAACTCAGCTTTTGGAATGGCAGAGTTTAGAAGTGGGATCCTGCCAAAAGGCTGAAAAAAGGTGTTTTTATGCCAAATCTGCAAACATGAGTTACACACAGAAACATGTGATAAATAATGCAGAACACCAAAGAAAACCTAATTTTTTTTTTAACTTGTCCTGTCCAACAGCTGAGCACACAGATAGGAGCTGAAGGCCTTTTGTGTTGGACATACTGTATTTTACTGTTACGACAGGGACTTCTGACACACAAGGTATGTATTTGTATAAACCCCTTTTGTAATTTAGGCTAAACTTTATATTGATTACATTTGTATCATTTTTTTTGTTGGACCGGACAGAAAAGTGGAAGAGGAAAGAAGGGAGGGATGTTGGAGACAAGGGCACAGAAGAAAGGGGGAAATGGGGAGTTCAGAAACACTGGAGGACAATTACAGATAAGGGGTTAGCAACAAGATCATTTAACCCCAACAAGATCAACAAGCAACAAGATCAGTGTTACTGTCTGGTGTAAATGTTAGTCAAAATGGGCGGGGCTTGTCCACACATACTTAAGTGTTACAAACACACCTGCTGGCTCCAAAATTCTTCACGTACAATCATGTCAACATACTCATCACAACTACAGTTCACACGCCCATATGCATATAAACCAACACATGTAAAGCATTTCATTCTGTCATGCATACTATTTGTGAAAAGAAACCTAATTTAAGAGAAAAAAATGGTTAACTTGAATTAAAACTAAAGGTTCTTTTCATTTGAGAAAAAGTTTCAAAATATCTTTTTTTTAACATGACCACTGTTTTATATTGCCAACAAAAACAACAACAAAAAAAAGATTAGAGCAATGTCTAAAAAGAAGAGCTGTAGGAGTAACGTGCCTCAGATGGAATCAATGTTCATGATTTAACAATAAGAGTCTGGACATAAAAGGTGTCTATGGTAGAGTGCAATACAGAAAAACCCAGCCGAACTAAAAGAAGCCCTTACAAACATATGCGTTTTACCACATGTCTGCTAAATAAGCTAAAAAGTGGACGATTTAAGATGAGAAAAAAAAAATTAACGAGAAAAAGTCACTTCATTAGCTCAAATGTAATTGAGATACTCTAAGAGGAACTCAAACTGGCTGTGTATGCTTAAAAATGTATCAACGAGGCAAAATTAAAACAATGCTGCAAGGTAGGCCAACATTATTTCACTGTGATGGAGGTCTACCGGTACTTGCCAAGAACGACTTCCACATTACACTGAATATTTGCCACAATGCTTGATTAGTTGTTACTGCATACAGGGCTGGATTTAAAGGGGTAGAGGTGCTGGGCTGCAAGTGTTTTTTACACTGTATACAGAATATTATTGTAAAATTTAAAATTTATACTGTGTATGCATTGACTTTGAATACATTTTTAAAACATGATTTTAAACTTTCATTTTTAACCTTAGGCTGTGTTTGTGACAGAGTAGAATGTATATTTTTGGCATCTGTTAAGCAACATAAACACCAACCTCAGCAACTGGTGTTGGAACAACCGCTTTCGATGAAAAGTTGATGTAAATCCACCTAAACCTGTGCTCCGCGTTCAAAACTCTCGTGTCCACGAACCACTACGCATGTTTTTAGTCCGTTTTCAGGCTCTACATTCAGAGGGAGTTCAACCAGTTGAACTGCAGACTGCTTGAACGCCAAACAGCTGAACTTTGACCGATCAGTGAATCGGATTTAGTAGTGACAAATGAGTGCCGTCCTTTTCAAAACATGGGAGTGACAACTGTGTAAAAATTGGTTGTGGAGGAGAAATTTATTACTGTGGTTTGTACCCGAGTGGAATTATACGACACCAAGTCTTTCATATATTCAAATAGAGCTGTGAAAGAAAAAGCCTAGAACAAGATTTGCAACATTTCGCGCCAAGCCTCTACTAACTGTAAGCGGCAGACTAGCGCCAGTAAACACTTAAAAATAAAAGAAAAATAATCCTCTCTTTGCTGTTCTCCTGACTTATCCAGTGGGAACTGTTGACTAAAAGCCCGTTCATGAAACCACTAATTGCATGTTCACATGCCCGGTGTAGACGTAGCATTAGACATCAGCTTTTAAAATAACATATCAAGAAATGAACCCCTCAAACTCTCAGAGACGCTGCTGCGGTTTTTCTCTTAAACCCAGGTCTAGTGGATGAGCCCTATTTTGGTATTGATTAGACAATATGCTTTGTATGTAAGCTTTGTTTTTGAACAACATGGGAATTTATAGATGTAGATTGTAAAACTTTCCTAGACTTAGACCTGAGTTTTTTACTTGCCGATGACCTTTTAAGTTCAATAAAAACACACTCAAAAAGCTCAGAATGTTCTAAAAGGAAGCTTAAAGAGCAGCAACTTCACCTGCATTAACGCTGCAAGCAAAATTGAAATCAATCCAAGTCTTTTTTGGGTCATATCCGTTTTTTTAGCCCAATCTAATCCAATCGTTTTCTCCAATCTGGGTGACTTGAACGTATGGTTTTAAGTTGAATTAGGAGCCAAACTTTGTCCAAATTAAGCTTGTACGACCCGGCCTGAGCTATCTGACTCTTAGACCACTTATGTGAAAAAGTCATCAAATCTGAGCCAATGGGAAGCAGGGAAACCAAGTATTGCATACAGTTTTCTGGGATTATTTCTTTACTCCGTGATGGCTTCTTTTACTTCCCAAAAAGAGCATAAAAAAATTCCAGTGCTGATTCCACCTTCTTTGTGTTCATCTTGATGTGCGTTGTTTGGAGTGTGCTCAACATTACATGTGGGGTTCACTATAAAGTTCTCAATTATTCTCATTTAATTAAAAAAATAATCATGTTCTAAATTGTCCCATGATAAATCATCACGAGTACTGTGGGAAACTATTTAATTTCAATTTTGGTTCCAAAAAAACATTTACCATTGCCAGGATATTAGCTCTGTTTTCATCCAAACAGACCAAGATTTCAGGTAGAAAATAAAAATCATGAAATATATTTTTCTTTGTGTTTGTTGGATTCTTGTTCAAAACACTTTGATATGAATAACTATATTGTTAATACACAGAGTTCCATTGTTTTGTCTTCCCATTTTCAGTTGATTGTGCGCATTGTGATTGTTTTTAAGGAAAAAAACAAGAACCTTAGCTCAAAAATAGTTCCAAAGGACAGTATATCTATACGCTTCCCAAATATGATCTTGACCAGCAGATTATAATTGTGCATTTAGACCTGCAGTGTGAATACAAACAACAGGGAATTGAGGTTATCTCAAACGGGTGTCACTTCATCTGTAATGATCAGCATGATTTGATTACACAGTAAAGTGAGGAGGGAAAAGCTTTTATATAATGTTGTGAGCAACCCAGATTGTGTATTTTCTACAAAATTTCATTCATCCTAGTACATGTGATTGTTTTCTGCAAATCTTAATAAAATGTAAAGTTTTTATGTACTATAATTTTGGATGCAGGAGCCACATAGGCCATGGCAATGAAAAACTCTTGTTATATAGAAAAATGTTCTCAAACTCTTTTTTTTTATCTTCCCCATCTCTCCTGTCTTGGGTCTCCATTTATGACAGAGAAATAAAACGGGGAAATATTGTTGTTTGCGCTTAAAAAAAATCAGATCAATTCCAATATGGTTTGATCAAATATTTGAGTATTTTAGCTTTCTTCCAAAATGATGCTGTGGGGAAGGTGGTACTGGGTTTGATTATTTAGGCAAGGGCTTTGCAGCTGATTTTATTGATCGTGACACAAAACTGCAAGTTTACCGGAGAAAATCTAAGACTCCCTCTTGGATGCCAATGAATCAAAGGCTGCAGTGGGATGAATACAGAGCTTGTTAGCCGCTCTTTGCAGGGAACCTCTCCCTTAAACATCTGACAGCCTGGTTCTGATCGATAGCTGTCTTTCTGTGCTGTGGCTGCCTCTGCTCCAGCTTGTGACTAAACTAAGCTCTGAATGCTTAAAGCAGATGGACAGAATTACTCTGCGCGAATGCTTGTCTTTGAGAGAGTGCAGACTAAAAATTATATGAATATGCTAATAATTCATTGTAAAAGCAAAGAAGCTGTCAGATTTCCTTAATTTTCGATTACTTTAGAAACACCAGGTGGGGAAGTATTGGTATCAAAAAAGGTTTCATGCAGTCTTAAGAGTAAGACCAGAAGTGAAAGTTCTGTAGTCATCCTTGTAGGCAGAATTCCAGTGATCCACATTTTAATAACAGGGCCATATTTATACTGCCCTGTCAGGTGCAAAGTTAAAAGATACGTTGGAATGTCACGCCTATAAAACTCATAAAAAAACATTCAACTTGACTTTTTGATTTCATTGTATTTTTTTCCCCATGCAACTTTTACATCTTAAAAGTGATCAATTTTGGGGTGTGGAATTTGATCATGTGACTAATGGTAAATACTGCTTGTTTATTTGACTTTGTTGTACCTTTTGGATTTTTTGCCACACAGAACGACAACAGCAATCTTAAATATGTGACATTAGATAAAGTATGGATGTTTCTGCTTAACTGGAAAAAATAAAAGAACACAATTGTTTTTTAAAAATCTTTAGCTGCAACTTTAACTAAACTACAATTTAACTTATGCTTCTAGCCTAAATACTAACAGTTAAAATATCAATAGCTTCAGGTAAAATTTCATTTTACATTTTATATATATATATATAACAAAATTTTATTTGTGTCTGTATATATATATATATATATATATATATATATATATATATATATATATATATATATATATATATATATATATATATATATATATAGAATATAGATGAAATATATATATATATATAAATAAACTGAACTGGCAGGCAATAACTACCTCTGCATAATGCAACTGCACATGTAAATAACATTTATTCCTACCAACTACCTTACCTACAACTAGTGTACCTCCCAGTAGTCTCATGTTGCTTCTAAACAACTACTACTTATATTTTCACATATTTATTGTTTTCACATTTTTTATTATTTATCATTACTTAGAGATTAGGCCTGTTTCTTTGTTGTGCATCTGCACTTTACTGTTGTTCATGAACTCTATGCACGGGACAGTGAGAAACGTAATTTCGATTTCTTTGTATATCAAAGCACATGTAAAATTGACAAAATAAAACCTGACTGACTTTTGACTTTCATATATACACACAATAAATAGCACCTAAAATTTACAAGTAAGCATGTATTTGTTGTTACTGGAATTAAATAACGCTATGTGAGTTTGGAACAGGCGGACGGACCCAGCAGCTGGAGAGACATTGTAAAATCTAATCAGTCCGAATAAAACCTATTTTTTCATCTTTTCACATAATTCTACTCCAGGGTCTTGAAATAGGCAAAATTGTCTGAAGCATTCAGAATCCAGAAAAAAAATCTCAGAGATTTGTTTTGTTTGAAATGTTATGGTAACTCAGTTTCAGAGAAGCAGTGATAGCACCTTCATTTTGAGGAACAGTATGTGTGCTTCATAAATTGCTAAGTTTAAATGTCATTTCTACAGAACTATAATCAAAATGATTTTTAAAAAACCAGTTGTTGTAAATGTGGACTTTGGGCCAAAACTGGCTTGCGTCATTAGTATGAATCTCTCAAAAGGATTTCAAGTTAAGTGTAAAAAGTTTAAATTTCAATTAATTTTAATCCAGTGTAGAAATAGATTTGAATCTATGCCCCATCACGTAGAGCGGCTGTCAATGACGCCTTAAGGGAGCAGCCGAAAGTCAAATAAATAGAAAACGCAGTCGTCTCAGTTAAGATCAAACTGAATATCAAATCAAAACAGAAAATAAAGAATACAAAACCTTTTCTGACAACACATGATAAATGCAAAAAAACATCAAGACACAGCAGATTTGTTCAAGCTGACAACTTCAAACAGTTCACCTAAATGAAAAAAGGCATGAGAAATATTATGGCTGCCCTGTGTACAGTGTTTTGTTTTATCTGGTGTTTGCCTGCAGATGTGTGCATTTAAACATGGACATGGTGAGCAATTGTCCAGGATGGAATCTCGCTGGAGCGAAATGAGAATGCAAAAACAAAACAAAAAACAAAAGAATAAATTAACATAATTTATAGCACTGTCACATTCAAATTGTCACATAAAATTTATGTTTGTGTCCATTTTTTGGAGTTAATTTGATTGAAAGGTCCTGCATGAACTAGGGATGTATGTGTTTTAGCCTTATTGGTTAAAGTCACTTTTTGTGCCTAGACTGGGAAAAACTGATCTCTGGGATGCAGACTAATCCTATCCATTTAGGTCCTTCAACAACCACAGTCCCTGACAGGTCTGCTGTGCTAAAGTATCTGGTAAATGTAAAACCAATCCTGTTTTGTTGACATAACACAAACCTTTTGCATTTAACTCAACCTACAACAAATAAATCTGCGTAAAAACTAAGGATTCACTGCATTCACATTTCATAATACAGCCACCATCATGCTTTGGGGTTCGATGGTTGAACTGAACAGCTATGAAGCAAATGAGGACAAAAGCACATCCAAAGAACAACTGTGCGACAAAGGCAATTTCATCCAACATGAACTGTGTCTGACAAGCCCTGGCGTGAAAGGGAAAAAAAAAAAAACAACCCTTCCCTCTTTCCTGCTTCCTTGGAGGAAGACGAGAGGGACAGAAGAGGTCCTCAAGGTGCCTCTCATCCCAGCGTCCTGCTGAGCTGGCCTCTGTGAGTCCCACTGGGCGCTGGTCTAAATTAGCTGTGGCTTGCTGTTAAGTCCCTGCTTAATATGCTCTTGACAGAGAGAGGGAGCAAAGAAGAACACACTGAAACCAGAAGCTGGGGAAGAATGAGAGAAGCAGCGAACTGACATCAAAAGGATGTCGAGGATGAAGCGAATAGGAATCAATGTGGGATATAGAAGTGTGATGGTGTTGGGGGGGGGGGGTGAAGTGCCTTAGTGTCTGTGAATAAGAAAGACAAAGGCTGGATTAATATGCTGAGACAAAGGAGAGGACGGAAGGAAGGTTAGATAACATGAAGGAGAGAGGAGGGGAAACAACCAAACTGAGAGAAAACAAAAAAACTTCAAGGTTCTATATTGAGTTGTTGGTGGCAGTATCAGAGGACCTGAGCAGAATAGCCTTGGCATCGCCTCTTTGGCCAATTAATGTGAGGCTGTCTGGGTCCGGGGAAGCTATTAGACTCTGGAAGACAAAAACACATTAAAAAGAAGAGGAAGAAAGTTCAGTGCTGCCTTCCCACAGTGCTGCTTGTATGTAAAACCTCTTGTTTTTCCTGACTGAATAATAGTCTTCATTCCCCTCCCTCTCTCTCTCTCTCTCTCAAAGCCTCTGGATGTGGGCAGAACATCTCTGCTTTATTAACCATCTCACTAGAGACAGGACACCCTCGCCGATGAGCAGCAGCCTTTATTAAAGTTGCCGTCGAGTGGAAAGGAATGAGCATTGAGATTCAAATTGAGGGAGACACGAAATCGCGGCTCGGCCATAGCTTTCGTTAGTTAGCTGAGAGGAAGAATTTAAATTGATGTTAATCAAACAAGCAACTGTTTTCCTTCTTCTTTTATAAGCAGTTCTAGTACTCATGCATGCAGGGTGTGTACAGCAACTACAAAGACCAACACAGTCATGGCAGTCGTGTGCATGCAGAGTAGTGTGAGCATATCTGGGTGTAGAAGTCAAGTGCTGATAAATCTTGTGCAAACATGCAGGGATGCACACAATTAACGTGTGGGCAAAGACGTCTACATGTTAATGCAGAGAACATAAACACTTCCACAAGAGCAAATACAATTTACATATGCTAATGTTAAGGAAAGTAATTCCACATTTCTTCTTCAGGAGTATTAAATTGCTGGTTTTAACCAGCAAAGTAGGTATTATGCAGAACACCAAGCCGATTATCTAGATCAGGGGCCTGCAACCTTCAACACTTAAAAGAGCCACCCAGGTCGATTTTTAACCGACCACAACCCAGTCGGAGCCACCAAGTCTCACTTATCCCTTTAGAAAAAAATGTACTGATTTGTATATGATTTGTAAATGTAACATGGAGAGAACTTTTTTCAAAATTTTAAATAGTTTATAAATTTTGACACAAATTCAGATAGCTTTCTCCCAAAATAGAAGTCACCTTGTACCACAAAGCATCATCTCAGTGAAGCAAATGTAGCAGTTGGTAGTGTGATGTCAGCAGTGATAAACTAAATAAATAAATAACAAAACACAGTTTTATTTTTCATAGTTGATGCATCTTAGCCAGAAATGTGTAAATCTAACAAACTAAAATTAAAGGGCCTGCTTAATTAAAAATCAACTGTTGGAGCTTTTCGGTGTAATACAATGTTAATTCCTTGCTATAAACAACCCTAAAGGCATCCGTTTGCGCATTTCTGAGTATTCCTCTAAAAATCTGCGCTCTGAGCACCAGCACCCAATCCACCAAAATGATGAGGTTCTCATTTTGTAACGTCGAACAGTGAGAACAGCCCCTTCCAGGAAGAGTTTGTGTTGCCAGCACCGCCCCCAGGCTAAAATACACACCACCACCTTCTCCACGGAGCTAGTGAGCCACTGAGCACTTTTATTATCTCTGTTAAAAGCTGAAAAAAATATAATAAAATAAAATAAAGATGGACTTTCTCACAAAATATTGATTATGGCATGAATGATGATGAGTCTTCATTACCAGCTCATTTAAATGTGGACATTTATTCATTTTTGAGAAATTATTGATTTTTACAGTATGGTATTTTCTCTGAACCTGTACTTTATTTACGGTGCCCTGGCAGCCATGTTGCTGCTGTGTCTCCATTCACAGAACAATTCTCATTAAAAGGCAAAAAAACCCAGATTTTTTTTCCTTTTAAATACATTTGTAGTGAACTCTCTGTGTTAATATACAATGATAAAGATTGATAGTGAACAGGCACTTAATAATAATCTTAATAATCAAAGCACATTTAGAAGATCATCTTGTTCTATGCCGCAGCTTTTCTTGTTTACAATGGAACTAGCTATTCTTCTATGGCCATTTCCGGTATTTTAGATGGTTCTGCGCATGTCAAAAGGATTTATTCTGATCAAAAGTGTGGCATATGTACACTTTTTGTTATAGTTTCTGTAGGCCCATGTACACAGTTCAATTCTAATCCAATCTTTGATCAGATCAAAGACATTTTGAACTTATAACTGCAACTGAGTCTTAAAGAGGCTGCTTCATTGAGAAAAACGATTTCAGACATGATCTTTATACACGTTCCCAGAAGTGCACAGCACATATAAAGTCTTCATAGGCTCCACCCACTGGGAAAACCAGAGGACGGAAAAATGGAGAATATGCAACAGTAAAGCATGCGGCAGGAAAGGCAGGCGTGGCCATTTTTTGCGCTGAATGATGCAGGAAAAAAAAAATCAGATTACCAGAAAGAAAAATATTTCTCTTTAACTTAGGTCATTGCTGAGAAAAAAAGCAAGCGAGAACGTATAGACAACTGCCTGATGGCATTAGAACGCGTCCTTTTAGCTCCTTTTGCAAACAGCATGTACTCCAACACAGTTCTTAGCTTCCCCCATTAACCAAGCCCACTTTAAATGTTTGGCCAATTACACAACAGTTGCCGAATAGCAACAGGCCAACATTTTAGCACGAGTTTGTCATGATCTTCGACTTTAACTGCTAGTATGCGTGACTGTTTCTGGCCTCCACTGCCCACTTCCTCATTCTTCATCTCACCTGCTCATAACGTCTTAGAGCCTCAATGGTGTGTTATGGCTCATCACTCCCACTGATTTTTAAACTGCCACCCAAGTTGTAGATCAAGTTATGAGCTTTACCTGCTCTTTTCATTGACTGAGTCAGACGTGAGTTTTCATTTTATTGGATTGAGCAGTGGGTTGCAGAGGGCAGAAGTGTTGGGTGAAAGAACTATATGACCCTGGTAGGGATGTTATGAAGAATTGAGAACCTAAATGTAAGGAACAGGAGATTCTTTGATAGGTTGAATCATAACTAATCGCTTGTTTTAAGGAGACCCACCTCCATCACTCGAGAAGCTGCTCTGTGACTTTTCATCACCCGCTGCAAGTTCTGTCTCTTGACAAATCAGTTCAAAGAGTTCAATAACTTACATGTGTTCTCTAAAAGGTGTTTTTTGTGTTTTATGCTGGTGATTTTTCCTAAACTGTGTCTAAAAATAAGCAGCAAAGAGCAGTATTTTCTCAGAAATGTTACCTTTCCCTGACTTACCTGTCTTCTCTCAAAGCCCCCCCCCCCGTCCATCAGGTGGCTTAGAGCACCCATCCTAGATTTTTTTCTAGCTGCTTCTCTTCATCATGCAAATTATTTGACCACGATGTCCATTATACTACACAGTTATATGAATTTCAGGAACTGGTTCAGATGAATCAGAGGGATTGATCCTTTGTTTACATTTATGCAAAGATTACAGGATGGTTAAATAAAAGCACGGAACTAACAAGAAAAAAACAGCTAAAGATGATAGTTGTGCAAAACAGGAGAGTTTATAGAGCTGGTACAAACCTCAAGCTGTTGTGCCAAAAACAACAACAACGGTTGCAAATGTTTCTGGTTTTCTAGCAAAATGAGCGATGTGACTGTCAGTGCAGATGTGCACTGAATGGAATGGAACCCCCTCTCACTTTGCCCATCTGTCTGTCTTGCATGCTCTCCAACTCACCAACCGTGTCAGGGTGAAGGACACAAATTATTAGCCAAGCAAACTCCATATTTTGCAGGTCATTTAGATCATAAATGTCATCACAGCTTGGATTTAGGATTTCAAATAAATGAAAAATATTCAGCTTTATTCATGTAGATTGTTATGTATATCTCAAACAAATATCTAGGTAATTAGTGAAGCAGTAAACATGCATTTAGGAATTAGAAACAGGGAGTTGATAACATTTCAGTGTGTGTGTGGACAGGCCCCGCCCTTTTTGTACTACATTTTAACCTTAACGTAATGATAAACAACCAGTAAACCTGTCAACTCTATGCTGCTTCATGGTCTTACCCCCCCACATCTTACTATCACCCACCCCCCTCTCTCTAACATCCCTCTCTTCCCTTCTTTCCTTTTCCTTCCGGTCCAACACCCGAAATTTTCAAACATGGTTGAAATCAATAAAGTTTGGCCTCAATTACAAAAGGGGTTTATCCAGATATACCTTTGGTTTGTCTGAAGATTAACAACCCCCCTTGTTAAAGTAAAATATGTCCAACACAAGAGGCCCTCAGCTCTCATCTGCCTGCCTAGCTGTTGGACAGGACAAGTTTAAAAAAAAAAAACAAAAAAAAAGGAATTACAAACAGGGTGATGGGGCCGTCTTAATGGAAATTTGCCACATTCTCAATGTAGAAAAACAAAATATTAAGTTTGATATATATTCCTGTTGCAATCATGATTGGGTTGTTGTTTTTTTTTCCAATTAAGCAGACGTAAAATTTAATCATTTGGAATATTGACTCCTGAGGCTCAGATCTCAACGTTTCCCATCTGTCTGTATTTGCTCTGCCCAGGTTCCCACAGTGGAATGGCCTTCTGCTCTCTTCTGATCACATCTTTTTCTTCCTTTTTTCAACCTGATTCTCTGTCGCCCACAGAGCTGTCCCCTGCTGCTCCCTTCACAAGTCTTTTTTTTTTTTTTTTAAAGGTGCGTTGTTGCCATCTGTCTCTGGCACAGAAATGCACATTCAGACACACTCAAATTAAGACACATGCACAGTCTGGCTTGACACCAGATTCTGGTCTTATCTGGTCAAGTGTGTTTACCACTACAGCACATCTTGAGCTTACGCTGCAAGTGCCCGGTATTTTGCTGAGATATTTTTTTGAAGGATTTGCCTTGGTATACCAGTTCCCATTTGGCCAGCTCATTGTAGATAAGTGCATTCACTCAATCGTTCCATCTCCTCCAATCAATACAGACTAATACAGCAATAAAAAAAGACAATAAATGATGTAGAGGTAGAGGGTGTTCTTTGAATCTACCAGTTTCTTTACTTCTGTTACTAGTGTGAATTGTATTGTTTTTTTAAATATATTTTATTGTAATAACTGATTGCAGCTAAATGTTGTAACAGCATATATTTTATTCAGTATAATCCTATTAAATTTAATTTAAGGGGAAATGTTCTAATGTGATATTTTGACATCTTCAACTTTAACAAGATCGGATTAACTCTTTTCATGAATCTGCATGAAAACAAAAAAAGCTGTTTGGAGCTAGCCGAGGGGTTTGTCAGTGAAAAACTCCCCTAGAGTCTTTGGAACTGAAGACTAAAGTTTGGCATAAGATGAGGCCCTTCCGGGGGAATATAGGAGAATATGTATGAAAACTGAATTTTGAAAGCCCCAATTATGTGACACTGTAGTATGAATAGAACAGAGCTGAAGTTTCCCCATGACCCCAACATGACCAACTAAAGTCATGCAAGCAACGATCACTTCTTACTTTGCTGCACTGCTCATAGGTCAAGGGGATCAGCAAGGTTAGTATTTTTAAATCTGATTCTCAACATGTTCTAGATGAATAAATATGAGTGTATGTGTAGACATAAGACCCACTCCAATGAAAGTGGTGTTTTTGGTATTTTGAACATGTTCTTGCTGCATTTTTCTCACAATGGAGGACATATATAAAGAAAAATAAGATTAAGACTGCATTTGAGTATTACTGTATTAAAATTGTGGTAAATAAGTACGACGTTTCATCGCTGCCATATATTGAACGAGTGCAAAGACAACTGAGATGGCATATTCAGGAACTGAGTAAGCGAACCTTACAACCACGCAGGCGCAATTCTAAACAGGCAACCACGCATTTTACAACTGCACACCTTCAAATCCATCTGAGCGGTGATCCTCCTGCGCTGGGTTTGCGCACAGTGTTAAGGGGATGTTTTTGTCACTTGGGGGCGGTAACCTGTCAAATCCGGCGATGCAGCAGGGCAGGAATTTTATTTTGTAGAGCAGGGGGTGGCTAACAGGCGGCTCTTGAGCTGCATGCGGCTCTCTGCCTTTTATCATATTTTCTATATACTGTACTTTCACAACCAAAAGGTGAACATAAAAGTCTTAAATTTTCTCCAAAATGTACGGAGCTGCCCTAATGTGTTGTTGTGTGACTTCGGTAAAGAGGACCTAGGAGAGAACAACATGAGAACGGTACAGAGAGAGGTGAGGACGTGAAATAAATAAAAAATAAATCACAACCAACTCAGTTTTGCGCTCGCTGCCTTTTTACACTAGCATGCATGTTTTACCTGTATTTTTTAACGTTAAATATAGAAAAAAACACCCATATTTGAAACTGCGCCATACAATCCAGTACTGTTGTATTGTAAGGAGCCGAGTGTGTTATTGGAAATAACATGGCTTTAATTGTGTGTTTGTGTGTGTATGTCTGGCAGGTCAGTGCGTGGTGGCTCTTTGTCTATCAGCTCTTTGTGTCAAACGTGTTCGCCACCCCTGTTTGTGTTAGAGACTGTTGGCTGTTGGTTGTGTTGGCAGCCGTCTCGCTGCTATGTCTGCATTTACAGCTGAAAGAGAACATTTCTCATTCAAGTGCTGAAAAAAATGATCTTTTTCCTTTAGAAATGCATTTGTAGTTCACTTTCTGTGTTAATACAAAAGGATTACGATACTTGCTGTCATTTGAAAGTTTATCAGAAGAGTTACTGAAGCAGGAAGTCTGAATCTGTGAAGACCTTTCTAACTTTGCCAAGTTCTCTGAGTGCTGCACTCTGATTGGTTGACCTCCGGAAGTGCTTTTACAACAGCTCAATAATGATTACAGTGGGACTTTAAATGAATCAGATAACTAAAACTGGGATCCACATGCTCTTATGAAGTCTTTCCTTTATAAATTCATTTGAATTCAATTCAATTTTATTTGTAAAGCCCAAAATCACAACAGCAGGGTAGGGTAAAACATAAAATCAAAAGGATCATGAACACACATAATTCAATAGAAAGATTCTAAACTGAACTAACTAAACTAAAACTGGACATCCCTGCCCCAGACCATCCTGTGGTCAGATCTGTGTAAACTGAGCATCCATCACTGCCTTCATTTATTCATAGTTTTTATTGTTTCATTCATTGGTAACTTTGGAAAAAAAGAAAAAAAACAGGAAACCTAGGACCACTCCGATCTTTAATACATGGATGGATGGGTGCTTTATTGGGAAAAAAAACCATGTTGATTGTTACAGAAAACGATGTTGATGCAGATGCTGGTGAAATTTCATAGAAAGATGCATTCTATATTATTCTTGTCTCGATTGTGCCAAAATTGAAAGATAAATAGATTTCTTTTTTTATTTAAATTTGGTGTCTTTGAAAGTAGAAAAGCAAATTTTAAACTTGCACCATTCAAAACAGGCATGACCTCCTCTTCCTGTAAGAGTCATGCTGAAGAAAATCTCAGGTCTACAGAGCACCATTTAGAAAAAAATAAGCATCACTGTGTGATGCAACTTTTAAAAGTGAAAAGGTTTGATAAGAGCCAGTTATCCTCAGAATTAGTTGCAAACCAAGGATAAATGACAACAGCGCACATCTAACTATGTCTGCAGTTAGATTTAGAAGTGGATTTTTAAATTTAGCTCAGGACAGACTTGAGATACAAAGAACCTACAGAGCTGAACCTCCAGACCGACAATAAGAAGAACTGGAGAAATATTCTATGAGAGTGAAAGGCTGCTTTCTCCATTGAGACAAGTTTAGAAAGAAGCAGTATACGAACAGTTACTAAGTTACCTCGAAGTACACAGTTGATAACTTCTTATGGTTTTAAGGACCCATGGTAGTTCCTTAACCATAGTTACTCAACCAAATCAATATCTGATTTACCTAAATTACTTAACCTCATTGACTGACCTCTTTAGAGATCTTTTTTTCAGCTCTGAAGTTGAAATCTTTGTGAAACATTTCTCTCTTTTTCAGGACAAGGCAGGCAAGCCCTCTGTCCATCAGGCAGTTTTCCATTCACCCGTGCCATCCGTTTGAATATGTGTTCAAGTTCTGGGAAGCACAACATTAAAAAGAAGAGCAAACTAACAAGAAATGACACCGTGATTCCTTTCAATTGAGATCCAGCAGAAAAGCTGTCCAGATGGCCGAATCAAAAAATAGTCTGACAGTTGCATCTGGAGCCAGCAGGCCAGATGGAGAGCAGTGCAGATATAGGTTGAGTCACAGAAGAAGAAATAAGGCATAAATGAAAGAGAAGCCTGACACCTATTGTGACACAGTTGCTTGTTTTTAACTTACTTTGTCTAATGATGAAAACTTGGCAGAGATATGGTTATGCTGACAACAAGAGATAGATAACACCAAACAATGAGGGAAAATAGCGGAGGAAAAAGAAAATATCATTTCCTGCAACGCCATGCCAAAGGATTGTGCGGTAAAAATAATGCAATGGAAGGACTTCCATGCATAGAATAAGGCTGAATAACTTAATTTTTTTAACAGCAAATGAGCAAAAGCTCTGTTTGCCACCTTTAACAAAAAAGATGTTTATCTGTGTCTTTGTTAAGATGGATTTATTTTTATTAAATAAAATGGATTTGTTTTTTGTAAAAAATTAAAGATGATTTCTATCACAAAGCTCATCATATAAAGTTGGATAAATTATTTTATAACACAAGCGTTAGAGAAAAATGTTCTATAATTTTGCAAAATGTTTGCAGATAATTAAATCAAATGAGTTAAATTTATAAATAAGAAAATTGCTATTGTGACTATTTTAACTTGTATTTCTTGAAATAAATGTAACATTCCAAGCTCACGTGTAGGACAGTTCAAATAAAAAATAAGGTTTAATAAAACATTTTTCAAATACACTTCAGGATGTACAGGGATTTCCTTTTGTATTATTTAAAATGAGATTTAAAATGAGATTTTTCTTTTCTAGTATTTTATATCAGCTGTTGAAAAAAATTCAAAAAGACTCTCATAATCATGGCTTCCTGCTTGAAGAAGCTCAATGTCTTACACCTGCCTTCAGGGTGAGCTTCATGATAACACCTTTTTTTTAAAGACAAGTCCCAACAAAGGTCAGGGCCACACTTGATGCTTTACACACTTAAAGTAATTCCTTCTAGAGCTTGTTGCAACAGCACCTAACCAACAAGCTAATTAATCCAACCTGTCTTACAACCACCCGTCGAGCCCTTTCATCAACTGCGGTCAGTAGCTGCAGGAAAGGGTCAGTGGCTCCCAAACGCCAGGGTGCTGAAGCGTGAACAGACTGCTGCGAAGGCAATTGCCAGCAAAAACAGAGGTGTCTGCAATGAAGGCCCCAAACAAACAGCTGTGTACATTCCCCTGGTTAGGAAGCAGCAGAGAGGGACTTTACGATTTCTAAATGCAGCCATCCTCCATTCATTATATGCTAAATATGCAGGTGTTTGTGTATTTTCCACTGTTGGATAGTTAAATATGATCAAGACTTTGAGTTGTAAGTGCCTCTGCAGTAAAAAAAACAAAAAACAAAAAAAGACAAGAATCTAAGGCCACGACAAGGAACTAATGAATTACATTGAAGTAAATCCCAGAGTTCTGTTTGGTTTAAAGAGCTATTGAAGCTATAACAGGCTACCTCAGCACCATAATGAGCAGCGATTCATCAAAGTGAGCAAAAAGGATTATTGCAGGTGCTAGTTTTCTGCATCCTTTTGTTGCTGATCGATCTGTGCCTTATTCCACCACCTGTGATGTCTTTATCAGCCTGCCCGTGTCTTATGTCAGAAGCTGGTTTATAGAAAAGGTGGCAAGTTTTATGCTTTTTTAATCTTTTAAATTTCAATATCTAACAGTTTTGAGTCTCTAAAACTGCTTATTTTACATTTCATTTGAAAAAAATGTATTTTTTGTTAAATTCGTATATTAGTGAATAGAAACAGATTTTTAAAAGCTGGTTACATTTTATTTATTTGCAGGTTACATTTGCATTTTGTTTGGGGAAAAATATATAAGGAAGCTGCTATTGTTGTTGAGCACAGTTGCCTAAACACTTTGAAAAACAATTTCATTCTGGTCTTAGTAGTAAATTCAGCATTGACAAGATGCACAAGCTGACAAGGCATTATACAGCCAGTCTACCTGGCCTGCCATGTGAAACTATTATGCAGGTTTTTTTTTACCTCCTGCTGAATGCAGGTGGGACGAGGGACCTACTTATTACAGCCCAGATGTGCCTGTAATCCATCACTGTCTCCACTACCCAATCACACTCAGGAGGATGTCTAAAGCTTACGGCCCGATGGTGTGTCTTTGAGGGAGACACGGCAGCTTGATGTGTATATTCTGGTTAACTGTTCTAACTCTCATATAAAGCACATTGGGTTTCAATTGTGTGTGTGTGCTTTCTAAAATGAGGCGTTAAAGGCCATAATTTTACGTATAAAGGTGTTTGAAGAGTTTGTGGTGCAGATGGCGTGCTAATGTCGGTGTACTAATTATTCCTGCTGCTCATTATTTGCTCATTATACAGTAACTGTCACCACTGTTCACTTAAAGCAGATACATTTAGCAGCATTAAATAATTTAATTTATTTTTCTGAAAATCCTTCACTCTTTCTTCTTCTATCAAAACTAAATGAGCTCAGACATTTCTAAATCCCTGCAGGCATTTCAATTGCTACTGCCTTCCTATTGTATTGCTGCAAATTTGCCTTTACTTTTCTCAGCTCTCTTTTCTTTTATTCATGATTTAACGTGATTCACTTTAATCATATTTTATGATTTTACTGTTTATTTGTATTTTCTTGCCTGTAATTTTTACCTGTCTTTTTTATGTAAAGCTCTTTGAATGACTGTGTTCAAATTGTGTTATACAAATAAACCTTCCCTTTTCTGCGGTTTTCCATGAATTTAGAAATCAGGCATTCATTGGATTTTCTTGGACCATTTCCACCCCCCAAAACAACAAAAAACGAATTAAGTTCTTAACTGAATGGTCTCTTAATAAAAGGCTCTGCTTTGCTTTGTTGGTTTCCATAGCCTTTTATTTTCCTTTTACACATAAAAGTCAAAATCAATACTTACATGCTGTAATGGGCGATTTTGCCTTCAGCTGCTGGCCACACTAATGAACAGCAAGCGGAGATAAGGAGACGCACAGATCAATTTTATCATGTTCCTTTTATGTTGATGATATTTTAGTGTTTTCCCTGGGAGGGTAGATGTGATCAAGCCAGCGTGTAAAAGGTGTGCCTTCTCTCCATCAATAAAGAATGATTTCCCATAGCAATGAGACCACATTTGCACACCTTTTCTCCTTCGAACCCCCTAACCTATCTATCTACAGTGATGCAGTAATTGCCCAATCAATGCGACTTATGTCAATTACTTCATGCCAAGAAACCAGGAAGCAAAAACAAGAAGCAGATGCAATGTGTCAACGCTGCTAAACCCCTGGGGCCAATCAGTCACGGAATCAATACAAACAACGACTCTGGATGACAAGAGAACGGGTGATATGATCTTTCATCCAGAACCACAGAGGGATCCTCAGTCTATGATAAGTGGCTGTTTTAGTACTACAGTAAGGGACACTGCCACTTTTCTTCAAAGTGTCCAGTTAACAAGGGGAGGGAAAAGAGAGTGATATTTCTGAGTCCACTGCACTGTGGGAAAGCATTGAGCAAAAGAACAGATTTCTGTTGTAAAGGACAGGCAATATTCCAGTCATGAGGTGTACTAGAATTAATTAGCTTTTTATTCAGTCCATACAGTATGTACCTCTGTGCCTGATGGGTCCCAGAGCTGTCAGTGGAGTTCATTTTGGCAGTTCAGTTAGTCCAGCTTTTCACAGAAAACCACTCTGAGGAACTACTTTTATATGTGTTATTCAGGTGGCCATCTTTGCATTTCATCTAAAAAAAATTATAACTCTAATTTTGAAAAGTGTAATTTTTTTCAAATATTAAAATGCAGCTAAAGCCAAAACCACAGGTACAAACTGTGAAGGATGTTGAAATTAGTGAAGCTTTGGTGCAATTTCAATGAGGAAGGTCTACCTCACTTCCAGGTGCACCGGGTTCTAACGTCACTCACTCTTCACTTCAGCCCTCATACTAAACCAATGGCGACATTCCCAGCCTTTCTTCTTCTTCTTCTTCTTCCCATTCACAATTATACAGTATTTTTACTTTTAAATTCATAGATTTATATATATCCCTCTACATTCTAGACGGTGTTGTCAGCCCTCCTTAAACACCGTCCTCAACCTGGACCAATGTTTTGTTATGGACTGGCCTCCAACCCTCCTCAGCGTCCAGACTCTGGGATTTACTCATCTATAATCTGCCCAGCCCAAAGCCTAACCACCAAAGAAACTTATTCATGCACATAAATTATTCTTTATTCACATTCATTAGATCTCTCCTTATTGTGATCCTCTTTGGTAAAAACAAGTTTCCTACTAGTGTCCATGCACAATCCTTTGCCTTGTAAGGTCTGAACAAAAATGTTCTGAAGTCCTCTCTTCCACTTTGGGGTTTATTTGACACCAATGAGAGATGGTCTGAAATATTGTGCCACTTGAGGGTCAAAGAACAGTGGCATCTGGCACTGACCAGCACAATTTGTGCAGTGACATTTGTAAAACTTCTTTAAATTGTCAAGAAGAGTATGCACATTTTCCGTCAGAACAAATTACTTTTGTCCATTTTGTTCCCTAAAAAACTTGTCGTTTGGTTATTTCCACTTTAAGCCCGCAAACTACTACTGAAATGAAGATTAGTGATTTGATTAGGAAAAAGTACTTTTGTTTTCACATTTGATCAAGTTTATCTCTGGATAGTTTAGCATAAAATGCTAAAAATAGTTTTAGCTGATGATGCATCCAATGATGCAATAACATATATCCAGGAGGGTTAAATAATTTATGCCTGGTTGCTTGGGAATCTTTCCAGCTCAAACACATCCTTCAGATTTGTGATATCTTGAGACAGGCTTGCAGCCTTACAAACAGCCTTGTTAACAAATGTATGCACATGTTTCTTTGAAGCAGCGTAAAATAAATAAATAAACAAACAAACTTTTTTTAGGCCTTTTTGGCTGTTGTGCACCAACTCTTTTGTTCCCTCTAAAGCATCCAGGGATCGCAGCTCCAGCAGTTTATCCATCTTCCCGTTATGGAAATAAAGGCAGCTCAAAGCGCACACAAACATTTCTTGGGAGATGTCAATTTCTCAAACACAGGCCGTTAAAAGCAGCCATGCAGTCGATCAGCTCTGCTGCAGGATTTAATGTTGAATCCCAGTTGCTTGTTAACTGACAAGCTGTTGGCAGATGTTTTTTCTTAGGGCAAACTTCTATAAAGCTTGCTGACATTTATGTCAAAGTATATATTTATTGATCATTTAAGAAGAATTTCAGTGTTTGAATAGCACTGCTACGTTTGGTATGTTTCATTGTTTTACATAAGATAAATGAATTTTAAGATGACAGCTGATTAAAGTGCGTATAGTGGTACTTTAAATCTTTGGTACTGCACTGAGGCCAAATTTGTTTTGAGAAAAATTACATTCTATACAGCAGGCATGTCCAAAGTCTGGCCTGCAGGTCAAGTGTAACTTGTGGTACATTTTAATCTGGGTTAAAGTTTTATGCTACGGTCACAAATACAACTGCCACTGTGCAATGGGGAGGCATCAGCAGAATATTCAAGATTTCATGCCGTCGCGGATTTTTTGAGACCGTTGGCATGGTCTTAATTGTAGAAGGTGGCAGTCAGGCGGCTGTTAGTCTGGGATGGATGACGCCATTACAAAATCGGGTGACAGCTAGGTGGCCACAGGTCGGTAGAAGCCATATCGCCAGCCGGCAGCAGCTCCGATCGGACGATGTGTACATGTCTCTGGATGGCAGCTGTCTATATCACAACTCAAAGTATTTTTCTTCTACGCCCTTTTTGTGGACATTGCCCTTCCTTTGTATTATTGTCAGTTTTCGTCAAGACGCAGGTCTAAGAGTCGCTGTGGTACTAATGCCATGATGGGTTTTTTGCTGCTGTCTCCCCATTTATATGCAGGGCCCACGGTGATTGGGATTGCCAAATTGATGTCTGATCTGCGCTGGGCCCCCAGCCCATGTCAACAGCCCTCATTGAGTGCCCATGCTGCCACCCTCCTATTTCTAACAATCAGTTGGTGGCAGTGCGATGGCGCCACAGGGGCAGGGGGGTGGCAGGAGAGTGGCAGTCTGAAATCGGCCAATCATCCGATGATTTTTGGGACCTTGGAGACTCTCTTATCTGTCTATTATTGTGCTGCTGCCTTTTTGCCATCCACCTGCTGCTGGACTTGTACAGTGCAACCTCAAAGCGTGCCTGGGCGGTCATTGACCGTTGTCAAAAAAAGAAAAACATTGTTCGGGATTTGGCAGAAATCGACCACCCGACTGGAAAGGCAGACATCGGCGATCAGCAGAGGCCCCAGACAGGGCCAGGAGAAGGTGAACCTGAGAACCAGGCTCTAGTTGCTAAGTGAGCAAGGATGGAAAAATTGGGGTGCCCTGGTGTGCCCAGAAAAGGGACCCTACCTGCTTCTCGCAGGATATGGTCCACCTAGCTCAGATGTTGTTGTTGGGAAAATGTTGGGAAAAGAGCTGCAAGGGTACAGGAAGCCCTGGGACGCCACCAATGCTCTAGCTTCAGCTGCAGGCTAACCCCACCCATTCTGAGGGGCGGGAGACAGGGAACAATGTGACCATCCCCCTCTCGCTGTGTGTGTGTTTGTGTGTACTAAAGGGATGCAATAAAAAATTGGCACACCAGGGTAATACAGACTTCTCCATTCTTCAACGGCGTAATCCGAATGCCGAAACGAGTCCACCACAGGGCCCAACGTGAGTGTACTGTATTTGTGTATGTTGATTTTAAGTCTGTAGTGTATGTACTAAGAGGGGGTGCAATTAAAATTGATGGTTGCTTCCACAGATGATCCCCACGTGTCTAAAATGAATAAAGCTTGATTTATTACATCAATTTATAATCATGTTTATTTTTTCCCGATAGATATTTGTATCTTTACATATTTATTTATTAATCTATTTTATGTTTATATATATTTTTTGTAACACTGATACTGCAAGGTGGAACTGAGACTCTCTGCACATTGCGCAATTTCAGATCACATAGAAACTACACAATCGGTCAATCACCTTAATCTTTAGTATCTTGCAAGGTCAGCACTTGAAAGAGAGCAGAAAAGCTGGAGGCATCAAACCGAAAGGGAAGGAACACAAATGACAAGAGAGAGGCCTTTCCCACTCATCTTCCTCAGATTTCCTTCTAATTTACTCATGCTTCATTTAGCTAAAATGCTACTTGTGTGCACAGTCTGAGTGAACCTCAGCTGCAAATTGCAAAGGTATCTGTATGACGAAACAAATTACATCAGTGACTTTGCAGCACAGTCAAACGTAGAAAAAAAAGTGTGGGGTGGGGATGATTACACTCTTCAACAAGATGAATGGATAATGGAGAGGGAAGAAACATTAAATTTGTCATACACTTCTTGCTTGACTGACTGGCTGATGGAATGATTGACTAAGTTGTTGGTTGGCTCAGTGGTTTGCTTTTAGCATTTGAATGAGCTAAATCTCCTTGTGTTTGACTGGCATCCTAGCCGCACAACAGACGTACCACAACATAACAGCCACACATCTTGTTAAACATTATCATAAAGATATGAACCCAATAATGCAGTTTTCTGTTCCAACCTCTTCTTGGATTTGATCTTAGTACAAGTGTCAAAGCCAGTCATACTTTCAGCATTTTGGACAAAAAAGTTTTCACAAATTTGAAAGAACTTACAACAGGAAAAAACTGGTTGAAAGGTTTTGATTTAACAAGCATTTTAGTTTGTCCATTTGGAAATGCGTCATGTCCATTTCAAGCCAACCCTCTTTGAGTCGAGAAAAAGATTTTTTGAAAGGAAAAACTTATTAGCATGTACAAATACCAAACAATGGAAAAATATACATACATACCATACTTGGTATTATTTATTATTTTCATTTTATTTCACTTAGGGTTTGGTTAACTATTCTCTTGCAGCAGCTTTGAAATTAATTTCCTATGCTATAAACGTATAAAATATTGGTTTGTTTGGTGACAAAGAAGGACAATTTAATAATTTACTAGAGATACATCTTGTTATTTTCTACTTACTTGTCCTTCCTCTATGTTAGACATTTACTAAATAATTAAATAAATGAACAGCAGGAAAAATGACCACAGTAACTATTATGGGGATGGTTTTATTTTTCATTTTTTTAATTCCGAAAATTTACTAATTTCTTATAAAAATCTATTTTGTAAATAGGAAAGAAAAAGAAGGAAATTATATCTTTGTTTTCTTTAATTAAATTATTAAAAGAAAGTTCAATGAATTATGTTTTAAGTTGCCATGGTATTTGACACAAAAACAACATTTGTGCAATTAATTTGTCTTTTAGACAATCTTCTTTATGAGGGCTGAATTTATAAAAACGAGTCAATATGTTGGCAGTATCACCCAGCCTTATTTTACTTAATAAAATACAAACTGACCCGTGTTTTCAAAAGATATTTTCAAATGCTGCACCAAAATACATATCAAATTTTTTTAAAAATTTGAGTAAATAAAAAATTATTTTACTATTTTCAAACCATTGGTATTTTTAGTTCTTTTTTTACTTTCTTTTTAACATTTTCTTGATATTCCCTTTACTTTAAATTGACTTTCAATCAATAAATGTGGAGGTAATGCATCTTCATTTGAGCAATCATCATCAGTAATCACATCAAAATACTGGGTTTTATAGGGTGTTAGCATGCATCTCATTATTGATAATTAGGGTCAACCAGTTTTTTTTGCTAGCAAGCTAATCTACACATTTTGCTGATTCAGTCGTAGATTCAGTGTGATGATCAGGAAGCTCAGTTACAGCTTGTTGCAAGCTAATTACAGCCCCATTGCATTGCAGAAACTGCAGCCAAAGGGTTATGACTCCAAAGCATAATTTATGTTCCAACAAGCAAAACTTTAAACTTGTTAAATCGTGTGCTTTGGTATTAACTCTACAGGCCCTTCCTTAATTTATCTGAAAATGTTTTAGCTCACTGTCAGGTTTGTTCTTTTAAGATCGTAGTTCAAATCCACATAAGCTCCCAAACAATCCCTCAGTTCCAAACTGTGCAAAGTCAGGACTTTTAGAAAGGGTAATCTTGATTTACTAAATGCACGCTTTTCTTAGCTGATCCTTGTACCCATCAGGAGAACTCTACTGTTCTGGAAAAACTTTGATAGTGATAAATCTTAAGTATCATACAGTTTCTGCTTTGCTTATGTTGGGCTTTGTATTTTTCTGGGAGTTACTCTAAGGAAAAAGATAAAGGCAAGGGAAGAAAGCGTCACTTTATTTGCAACTGATCACTATTTTAACAAAAACTGACATAAAGAAGAAACAGTGCTGAGAGAAGCTTTATAAGAGCAGACTATGCAGACATAGTGGGTTTAAAATAAAAAATAAATAAATAATAAGAATAGAAGAGGATAGTGGATGGATGACAATAGCCAAAATAATAGGCTAGTTTTGCACCCTTCTAATATGAGGCATACATGCATCTGTTTTTTATCCTGCAAATGCACACATCATCCATAAAACCCTGTCAGACAAAAGAAGGTTGGTTATTTATGCAGCTAACATACACATCTAGACACACACAGGTGGCAAACTCATTTATGCTACTGTTTATTACCATTATCACCAGACGAGATGCAGCGAGCAAAAGCCAGGCTGCATTTCCCTCCTTGACACCCATCAACATCGTCTGAGCCTCAGGTGTTTATCTGGCTGTCATTTTGGAGGATGCCCAGCAGGCATCCTACAACTCTTTCCTGCATCATCTCTCTTTTGCTGGCTATGTCTTATTTTGATTCTTTTTTAAATGTTTTCTTCGTCTTCCTCTATTTTTTTTTTTTTTTTACATTTTTCTTTCCGTCTTTTATCAAAGTTCTTTTTCGTAAGCATCTTTATTAAACAGCAAAGTCTGGTACACGCATTCAATGTCATTCCACACATTGTTCAAAAACTGTTGATTTGGAACCAATATTTTTGTCACTTTCCACTGTTTCTTTATCGCTAAAGATAAACTTTTGAGAACGGAGACTGTCAGTTGGTGTTGTTTGTGGCCCCCTTGTGCCAAATTCTGCACTTCATTGCATTCATTAATGTGTCAAGCTCTTCACCACTGTCACAAGCTTTTCAAGAGCAGGGTTACTCAGCTTAGCATCAACGGCCATGCCCATGTAGAGGAGATTTTAGAAACAGTGGCTTCAGATAAACATGAAATAGGGCTATTTTACTACAGTTTCAGAAATCAGTCAAGGTGAATGTGTGTCATAACATTATGTGCATAAACACGCATTTCCATAGACTTTTCTTTGGAAGTGGTCACTTGAACATCTGCTTTTGAGCCAGCATGATACGCAATGCTTGTCATTACGCCTGTACCAGCATTTCCATATTTCCTTTCACCTTGTTCCCTGTTTTGCTTATGCCTTTGTGGATCCAAGAAGCCCATGAGGACAAGGAACATTGGCAATAACAGCAAAACTCTTTTTGCCAACCCAATCTCATCTCACTTTCTCATTTTACCTCTCTGCCTGCCTTTGATTATTTGCATGTTTCCTTTACCCGTTTGCGCCGTCATCTTAGCTTCTACTCTCCTTCCATCCTGTCAATACTCCCTTGGGTGCAGGTGGAAGAGAATGATGTTTTGCTTTGATTTCTTCTTGGCTCAAGGCATTCCTGAGGCAGGAGAACTGTGGAGTTTCAGTCTCCTGGATGTAGTGGTAAATATTCCCAGTTGGGGAGTCAAAAACAGAGAGACAGCAGAAGGGAAGAAGGAAGTGAATGTCCATGTGCCTTTATGGACAGCTATGTTACTTTGAAAGGTGTTTATTGGTGAAGCAGATATTTGGAGGTTTTTCTGATAAACATCTGCACACATGAATGTTTTCATTTCTTTTCAATAATCAGCAACATTTTAAAGAGCTGTCATGGTTTCAAGTTACTATGACACCGGTTGTAAATTTCTGTCTTACACGGTCTATAAGCTAAGACAGTGTTTTTCAACCGAACGCAGACTGATGACGTGTGATTAAGCCTCCAAGAATGATTGGTGGAGACAGTTAAAGGGGCGTGATTTTTCCAAAAACAGAGCTGAAGCTACTGCTAAATCGCGGTATTCTTATCAAAATGTCTTTAATAGAATCAAATAAACACAAAGAAAAAAGTATTTCACGATCTTTCATATTCCTAACTTCTCAGTGTTTTATCAGGGCCTGATAGGATGAACAAAGAGCTGATTTCCTGGAGATGATAAATGTTTTTAGATCAGTTAATGAGGGCAATTTCCCACGGCACATCTGACCATCGTGCCGTGGGAGATGGTCAAAAACAGGTAAAAACTGGTAAAAAACTGGTAAAAAAACACTGAGCTAAGAGATGATTATTTTGTTATCCAAAGAATGTTCAATTGCTGTAGCATACATAATAATCATCCACTCTTTTTAGAAAATAGTGTGTAACAATCTGGTTGTGCTTTTGCAAAACTATTGATAAAATAATACTTTTTTAAACTGACCTACAGTAATGAGAAAAAAGCATAACATATGCATTTTTTTTCACAAAGTGCCAGTGCGCGTTTGACACGTTTGTTTGATATGTACTGTGTATCTTCTAGAAGTGGTCCGTCACTCATTAATGTCTGCTTCCAATAAACGCTTGGATTAAAAAGAGGTTTGCGCAAATAGACACTAGTCTCAAATAGTTGCCGGTTTCTCTTAGGTGCCGGTCTCATGTATAATGTATACACACACACATATATACACACATTTTTTTATGATAAGTTCAAGGGATTTGTTTGACTGATGAGCAATTTTATGCAAAATGTTGTACTGGTGGAGGCGAGTTCTGGTGGGATCACTAACAAAAAAGTAGAGCAGACATCTACCATAAATACCTGTTCAAGTTTACAATAATATAGTTTCCTGGAATGTTTTTCCATTGTTTTTGCCTTCATTTTGGGGCTATAAATTTGATAACACATTGTATTTTCCTGATTAATGAACCCTATTTACCCATCACTGTTCCATCTGCAACGCGACTGATAACTGGTCTTCAACAATGGTCTCTTTCAAATGCCGGGTCATCCCAAAAATTATTTGCAGAAATGCTAAAGCTTCAATTGGTAAGAAGTATGGTATTACTAAAGCTCCTGGGTCAGGCCGTTTGGTCATATATGACTGTAAGAAAAGTGCAGCTGGCTTTTATAACTGGACCTTTAGTGATTCCAAAACACTGCAACTTGTGTGGCAGTTGCAGAAAATAAAAAGGACACATTTAATAGTTTTTGTAGGCCACAGCCAGGCAAAAAAAAGACTATGTTAAAAAGAAATTTTAAGGCACTTTATATTTGACAGCATCTAAAAGGTTATATTTACGAAACTTTTGGTAAAACGCTACAGTACAAATTCTCAAAAACATGTTTTTTCCCCATTTCCACTTATGATAAAAATTCTAGACTTCCAGAACGTAAAATAAGTAATTCCTAAATTATGTACTAATGCCACAATAAATAATCTTTCACATTTTATTTTTTAACTAATCCCTTTTTTATGATGTTAGTGCAAGTTCCTGACTATTTGTGTGCAACTTCAAGCATATTCTTCAAGTCTGGGTTGTTGCTGGCATGACAATCATGGTACCCATCTTATAACTCAGTTCCACCACCAGAGTTTAAATTATTCCACAATCCAGAGGTCTTGTCCTTATCTGATGCTCACCTGGGACTCTGTTGCTCACATGATGTTGCCTCTTGCTGGAATGCAGCCTTGAATATGGTTCCTTATCTGTCAAACCTTTACTGGAAAAATCAAACAAATCTCTGTATGATTGTTTTTCTAAGTCAAACACAATTATTGCCTAAGCGATGGTTAGATTCAGTGCAACAAATGTCAATAAGCAAGCGTGGGTCAAGATTCTGCATCTTGGACACAACATTTTCACCAAAATAAGCATATGAAAACATTACATAAAAATGTAATGTGGCAATTATGACTCTCAGATTTAATGACTGTCAAACTTTTCCTTCATTGATATTTTAAGGGTTGCCATTTCAAATCAATAAATAGCACCGTCCCTTTTACATTAACATGACTAAATGTGTTCCAAGTGAACAAACATGGAAAAACACGATGCACTGTGCCCTCTCTAAAAAAATAAATTAAGATAATTGCAGTAGGAGAAATATGTGATCTTTACAAAGATTTACCTTGACTTGTCAGATCAGCATGTGACGGGTTTTTTTTTACCATGAAAAAACAAATTTGAAAATAATCCAGATAAATTTACATTTGACAACTGCAAAGAAGAAAAGTAAAATCTAATTTTGAGCAGAGCCACGGATGTTTGACCCTGGGTAGAGCTCAAAAGATTCTGCAAAAAAATAAAAAATAAAGGAGAATTTGTCTGTTCAAGACCTGGAGCCGAATATATCCAATTAATTATAAGCAAGAATCCGAATCAGTACGTGTTTGAAGGTCAGGCCTACTCTAGCAGCTAGAAGTCATTTAGAAAAGCATTTCACAAACAATAACAAATAAATGTGAAAGAAAGTTTAGTAGAGATATAAGTCCAAAGGTTAATATACCATCATGTCATGCAAACTAAAATGATGGCCCTTATGTAATCTCTACGTTTACATTCAATAACTACATTCATTTTTTTGAGTATGTTCTAAAATTAAAACCTTTTTTAGCGTAATACCTTGCGGTAATTATTTTTATTAACATTGAACACTGTTCAAAGATCAACATCTGGGTTTTCTCACATTCCTGTAACAGCCAAACGAAAGCCAAACAGGCCACTGGGGGCCAGTACAGCCCCCACGGGGTTATTGTTTCGTCATTCTTAAGTGTTGAGTTGAAGGAGTTTCCTTTTGATGTCTTTGATTTGTTAGAAGTCAAAGAAGTGTTTTTAATATGTTAAAAGATGACGGATATCCCTTTCCTATTAAATGTATGAGGCAGCAGTGGATGCGGTTTACTTTGGAAACGGTGAGGTTTTGTCTGTTTCTTACAAAGCTGCATCATAAATTGCCAAAAAAGATACATTTTAAATTGGGTGTTTAGACTGGTAAAAAGACTGCTAAAAAAATGTGTGTGTTTGTGTGTGCGTGTGTGTGTGTGTGTGTGGAGGTGGGGGGTTTGTTTGTGTAACATAGTTCCATGAGTAGTTAAAAAAAAACATATTTTTTGTGTTTGTGTTGAAACTGTTATTTTATGTTTATTTTATGTTACTTAAGTGTTGACTGTTTTTACTTTGTGCAGTAAATTAACAGACTGGACAATAGTAATTGAACAAAACAGTCAGGAGTTTTTAATATGAGAAATTTCACATTTGCAGAAATATATGCTTTCATCAATAATATTTAAAGTAACAGGTCTAAATCCATATGGAATTACACAAACACAAAATTCCTACAAACACAGCTGCACAGAGTTCAAAAAGAACCTCCGTTCAGCAGGTTTGCCTTATTAGATACACTATGTGCCAGCTTAGAGTAAATGCAGCACATGGGAAACTTCATTTCATCCTGTACGGTTTCTAATATGTGTTTGAAGCAAAACCAATTACCTAGATGTTTGTGTATCACATCTTAAAAAAAGGAAACTAGATTTGAGCTACTGCGTCTTTCTACTGTTTAATGATCTGCATTCTGCTCCATCACTGCTGTCAGAGGCCATTTTCCCCATAGGAGCCATTAATATGTGAATATAATTTTCCAGGCTTCTGTTTAGCTTATTCATGCACATTCGTGCATAGATAGTCAAGGATGATAGAGAATTGATGATCATGGATTCTGCAAAGAATTGTTTTATAGACAGCTGTAACCATGGACATTTATCATGCTTAAGATGGTGCTAATCAGGGTGGGGTGTGATCAGTCCAATATAAAACCCCACATGATCTATGTCGTCTCAGTACACTAAAAAGCTCTTTTCTTTTCGAAGTTTCACATATTTCAATAACATTTTTTCCCATTCAAAGAAGAGTACCAATTATGTTTACAAGTGTATCTGAATTTAAACGATTGGGTAATTGTTTGCGCAAAATTTCGTACAGTGGAACAACAATTTAAAGGAAAAAGACAGTGTTTATTAAAATACATTGTACTGATGTAAACAATTATGCACTCTGTAGTTTTTAGGACTTGCACACAAACGTGTTGCATTATTTTCAGTTTTGCAAATAGATGACATCCAATAATGTTTTGGAACACACAATATTCATTCTTATTTTTAACAAAATACCCACTTATATGTGTTCAAAATAAGGGTTTCATGTTATATCGCTTCACTGTCACAATCTCCCTTTGGAAAAAAGACATTTAAGAGGCCTTTGATTTTTACATCTTTACATTCTAGTTATTGAACTGGTTGGGGCATGAGAGCAGGATAAGAGACGGATTATGTGACATTTCATGAGAGAGCTGACCATTCGGAGGTATTCAGTCATTAATTCAATGTAGAGACTTGCTCATGTGGAGTGATTTGAGAAATAATACATGAAGATCTTGTCGAGGCACCGCTGAGCCCATCACATGCGTTGTTTTCTACTACTTTCCATTACTCTTGTGGTCGTACCAGAATGAGCAAAATTCACATTTTCAAAATAATTGAAATGCAGTGTAGGGGAAGCCTCATTTGTATGTGAGCAACTCGCTTGACTTAGTCACACTATAGAAAAAGCTCAAGAACAGACTGTTTGAATTAGCTTCTGGTGAGCTATTTATAAATCAAAGATAACATTTGTATAAATAAATGCAGATATTGATGATCTTGCGTTTGTAATATACTCACAATTGGTTCTTTAAAATATTTTGATAGATGCTGACTAACTTCAATGCAAGTCACTAAATACTGTAAAGGTCAAAGAGGACATTAGGCAGATGAAACACAACACCAAAATAAAGTAATCAGAAAAATGAGAGCTGTGTAAACATACAGTGGGGCAAAAAAGTATTTAATCAGCCACCAATTGTACAAGTTCTCCTTCTTAAAAAGATGAGAGTGGCCTTTAATTTTTTATTATCATTATAAACCTCAACTATGAGAGACAAAATGAGCAAAAAAAACAGCCGAAAGCCTCAAAGTCCAAGTCAAGTCTGACGTCTTTAGTGAAAATTCAAATCCTAAACTGTAATTTCAAGTCAAGTCTTAAATAAAAACGCTACAACAAATATTTTATTGACACAAATTATTATTGTACTATATTTAAACAACTTGTTGGGCCACAATAGGCAGTTGAAATGTCTGCATTCCTAATGCAAATGGTTTCTATTTATAAGACAGCTCTTATCACAACAATGTCCAGCAATTCAAAAACAGGCCTATTTCTATAAAACCAATATGAATCATTTGTGTAATTTATGTTCCTTTGAAAGATCAGTTGAATTCAACACTCTCATGAATTTGATGTACCGTAGATTCCGGATTATAAAGCGCACCCAATTACAAGCCGCACCCACCCATTTTCACGTATTTAACTTCCTTTGTACATACACAAGCCGCGTCAGTGTACAAGTCACATGTATTGCACAACATGGCCAGCTTGACAAATCACATCCTGACTCCCAGACTGAGGGCAATTCCTTAGCACACTGTGGGAGCAGACAGCATTGCTTCAACTCATGTGTTTGAGTACACCCACATCTGCCAAAAAGCATGGACCTCTAATTCTGTTAACAAGCTCCTCAGTTATGTTTTTTTTTTTTTTTTTTACGTATTGACAATCTAGGTATCATACATAAAATTACAAACAGTAACCATATAATCAACATTACATCCCTCAGTTATGATGAGGAAACTTACATCCGCGATTCCCCATTTCCCATGAGTCTTCGGTGCTAAAGGCGGGTCTAACCCCCCGGCTCACCACACCGTTGTCAGTGTTTAAAGAATGAGCAGCAGTGGATGGAGGGGTGAACGGGAGAGCATCTCTCCTACCACTTGTGTCGTGGCAGCATTATGGTAGTAACGGGGCTGGTTAAAAAAAAACACACCAGTAAAATAAAGCAGCGGCGACTGAAAAGTGCGGGCCTAAGCGCGATATGCGCGCCTCAGCGCGGCGCGTGCGTCAGAAGTTTCCTTCCACAACAAACACTGTTGCTCCGCGGACGCCTCTGCGCTCCGCGCTCCCTCCTTGTCTCCCCTTCCTATCTTCTCCGACACCCCTTGCCAGGGCGGCTCCAAGGCGGAGCGCTTCGTCCCCATTGTGCCAGTGGAAGGAGGGAATCGTGTCTGTGCAGTGCAATCGGACTTAATACTGTACGTTTTGTGTGTTGTGGATGTGTTGTTACGTGTGAGAGCCATCAGACTGCCATCGGCCCCGCAGCTCTATGTGATCGAGCAGCAGGAGAACATGTCTCCAGCTCACACGGAGGCTGTGGGGCGGTGTGAGCTTTTCAATGCAAAATTCCGCTCAGTCCTTAGAAACCGTTAAAAACGATCACGTCGATTTGTGTTTCCAGTTGTGTCCCCACAAAATAAAGGCTGATATTATTCCCAAATATTTACGTTCAGCCATGATGCAGATTGCAGCTTTTCCCGCATGGATTCATGTTCCTCCAGGCTAAATGTTGTTAGTGCATGTTAGCCTTCACCTAACCATATTTCCGGCTTTGTTCTGGCAGAAAAAAGCACTGACCACACAGATTAAAAATAAAATGAGCGAACAGGCGCTTCATAATAACCATAACATAATAATAAACGTACGTTTAAAAGATCATCTCGTATATTACGGAGCTGCTAATAGATGGACTAGTGTCACTATAACTCTGAGGTAAATTCATTCCTGAGCATGTGCTGTTCTCTCCGTCGCGCAGCAGAGCGGCTTTTCTAAACCCATTGGTGATGGTGGATTTTTTTTTTTTCACGCTGCTTTTAACAATTGCTTTTAACTTGAAAGCTGCATCATATTGTAGTGGCGATCACGTGTATGTTGGGTCTAATGGCACCAAAGGATTCTGGGATGCGGCCGGGCATGCGTGTTTCGTTTTGTTGAACCATGTGTCTAAGACCTGAAGTCAGGTACATGCTGTTTGGCTGCTTAGAGGTGTGTTGAAAAATAAATGCCTTGTTGCTAGGAGGTGGATAGAGTATTCAACCCATGCTCTGACTCTGCAAGGAAGGTTCATGGCGGCCTTCAATTAAATCCATAAATTAGCCGCGTCACTGAATAAGCCGCAGGGCTGTGAGCCCAAGACAAAAGTAGCGGCTTATAGTCCGGAAATTACGGTAGATATTTTCATATGTTTTGTATAAATGTATAATTTCTAATCTGATAAACCACAGACAGTGAAGTTGGTGTCATATCACAAAGAGCAGCAAAACCTAAGTGATTTATGGAAATAAACCTGTAAATGGTCAAATTGGCACAGTAGTAACAACCTTTAAATATTTGAACCCTTCCTTCACACAGTATAGGTCCAGAATCTGCGCCTGTATATCTGTGGTCCAGATTGTTATATTGATCAATTTTGACTGTTACTGTCCTTTAGAATATAGTTTCAGCATAACATATCAAGTAGTATTGACCTTTAATGCGTTTTTAGCTTCTTTGTTCAATTTTGACTCAACTTCTGTTCTTTCAGTTTTGCTTCTGTGCAAACACTCTCTAATTCATTTTCTTTGGTGCTTGATGACATTTTCTCTACTTTATGTTGCTGATTTAATTTATTTTCCTTCTGGCTGATGATTTTGCAGACTGTTTTGCAAATGCAGGCCCAAATGACTTTCAAATTATTGGGAAAACTACTTACAATCAGGTCAGGAATATTCAATTCTCCAGGAGAGTCCACCAAAGCCTCAAACCCCAAAAGGAAGCCTTGAGGATCCGTTTCAGTAGAAATGGGAAGATCATTGGAACTGTGATAAAGTGGAGGTGAGTTAGTCATCAAGGCACTAATGTTATCCCTGCTAATCTTAGGGCTAAAACAATCTGAATGGCAGACAAAAAGGGATTTTCTGTGGTTACAGAAAGTTTAGGTTCTTCTGGGACAATTTCTGAAACTATAGAAACTGCTACAAATTTTAACACATCCAAACAAAAACACAAATATTTATTGTCAGACTTTGACAGGTCGATCTTAGAGGTAAAAATAAATGAATAAATAAAGTTAAATATTTCTAAGAAGAGCCAAACCTTTAGATGAAGGGCTGAATAATCTTGACTTCTTTTTTTGATGAATTCTTATGAATCTGTCCTTTTTATTTTAATTGAATCATGTTGAACTTTTTGATGCGTGTCAGGAAATGGTGGACCCAAAATGCAGGAGGGTGGGCTTAGTGGAGAAAACTGAAACATTTAATAAATAACCAAACGTGACTAAACCAAGGGAGCAACAAAAAGTGACAAAGCAGAAGAGCTGAAAACCAGAGTCTTTTATAGGCTGAGTGCAATTAGCAGAAATGAAAACAGCTGTGGATGATCATCAGCATTAACCTGAAGCAACTGACAGGGAACAGTTCAGACCCAAACATAATCAAAAACACTGATAAACCTTAACTGCACAATCCTGACAATCCCACAAGGACAAAACAAACTAACAGAGTTGTAGAAAGATCTGTAAAAAATGTCATAAAATCATTTTTAAAACCTTGCAGAATCAGGATTTCCTCTGAGTTCGATACATGTTTTGTCTCTGATTCAACACTCAGCTAACAAAGTTAATTCGCTAATATCTCTAAGTCTCTCTTTAACTGCATTACAATTAATTCAGCCTTCCCCTTGTTTCCACCTAAATGTTGGCTTTCATCTAAAATCTTAGTTCCTCTTTGGTCTGCAAAGCACAGATACCTTGTTACCTTCCACCCTCTGTTTCTTGTAAAGATTTGTTAACTAAATGGACCCCAAACGCCGTCCCTGGAGGGACACTTTGTTAAGTAGTAAACCTGTGTTCTGTCAGGTGTCATTAAGGTCCAGCAGGAGTCTGAGGGGACCCGTCAAGACTAGGAGTAATGGATGTCTTCTTCACTGATTGCTAGCAGGGATGGAGTCAGCACAAACAGCAAATTAGAACTGACACTTTGATTGAGCCAAAGCTGGATGCACAGCTGGGTACATCAGGTAACACACGCCAAGAAGAGCGCAACTAAAAAATGACAAAAGAAAAACAATGAAATACATGAAAAAACATACCAATACAAAGATACTATGTAATGTATTGTTTTTTTTTATTATTATTTATTTTATTTTATGTGAGTGAGCTCGTAGTTAATGTATAGGAACGAATAAGTCTCTGGTTGGAGTAACTTAAAGTCAAAATTTGCCAGGGGTGTAAATAATTTCTCTCATTTCATTGGAGTCAATAGTGTTTTTTTGTTCTTTTCTTTTTGACTTTGTATCAGGTGGGTATGCTCTCCAGCTGCTGGCTCACCAAGAGTGAGAAACAGCCTAATGAGATCACTGGCACCCAATTCGGTGAGGGTCAGCGCTCATTTTGAACAATTCCTTTTTAATTGGTCTGAAATCTAATCCATTTCATGATGTCGACTCCGGTGTTCATCTCGCCCTGAAGCTGGTGACTGACGGCTAGAAATTCCTTTGATGTGGCTTCTTGGAATTGGTCGACTCAAGTGTTTGAAGGAAGGTGCTGGAGTTGTTTGGTTCATCAGTCATCAGTGGTGCAGGTGTTGTACCCTTATGTGGTGCAGTCTATTTAGTTTGCTGCAACATTTGTAATTGTTCATGATCTCTATAGTGAACAAGTAAAACTTGAATAATGACATTTGGCTTAGGATTTGAAGGGTGGCATCAAACCATTTATAGACACATGCTCTCATTATAAATATCTAAGCCTTTGCCTGGAAAATTAGCTTTTATTTCTTGGTGGGAATCACATGAGAACTGACTCCCACTCTTTTCCTGTAGATTTCCATTAAAATGTTGTGTTTCAGAATCTTTACAGAAACAACGGTGCTACTCTAAAAACAGACGTTAAGTGTTTTTCCCTTGTAGCAGTTCAGGTCAAGGTTCCAGAAAATGAAATTGGTTCAGTTCTCAAAAGAAAACATCCTGCATTGGATTCAAGTCATACTAGACTTTACTGCTCTAAATATAGCAACCTATAAGACTTATTTATAGCATGTTATGTTTGAAATGTGTGCCCCCTACTTTGTAATTTTCCCCCTCATATATTACAATTGCGATTAACTTCTGGCCAATTAGGTAGACGGTTTTTGATTTGGTCATTAAGTGTTTGAGGTCTTTGTTAGAGACATATTCTTTATCACATGCAAGAAATGAGCAGATGTGCAGAGAGAACATAAGACATAAACGAGTCAATATGGTGCAGATGGTAATAGATCTGAGTGGGAAACGTCAAATAATTGTTGAATAAATGCTACACTATTTCTGCTATTCAGCCCTCTGCTTAGTTATGCTCCAGTGACACCCTGTGATCTTCTGGTCCCCTGAGCATCGTAAGGTTCTCCCCATAATGGGTAAGCTCACATAAATGAACACACTGTGAATTTTTGATTAGTCCCCTAATCTTTGGTGTGAGATCTGAGGAGGTGTGCGTCTCCTACAAAAGAGGCACCCAAGTTTGAAAGAAAAGTGGAAATACTCTTTCATGTGTGATCTCACTTTAGAAAAAAACTTTAAAAGAACTTTTAATGTTACAGTAAAAAAGCATTTTTAGAATATATTATATTATTAGTATTCAAATTTACACCTGGATTAATTATTTGTTTGCTTAAGACTTTGTTTTTTAAAGCTGACTGACTCATCTCTCATCTCTTGTCTTTATTTCCTACAAGAATGTTTGAGTGATGCAGCACGCAATAGTTCAGATCTACTAAATATCTCTGTTTTTCTGACTCATTTAAAAGCAGGCTCTAAAGATAAACATTTAAGTTAAATATAAGTGTATTTTAGTTTATTTCCAGCCTACAGTAAATCACTCTCCATACACCTATGAATGTTACATGTAGATTTACTGTTTGCATACACTGTTTGTTAAAGACATAGAGGTTAGTCATGCAACACACATAGACTCACTTTTTTTTTAAGTAGTTTTCATCATTGTTCCATAAAAATATAAGTTTTAAAAATATATGAAACTGTAAACCTGCACATTTTGTTTCTGAAACTTGCCCAGTAAACAGAAACTGTGTCCTGATTATCTTGTTGGACCAGGGCTGATGGACAAGTCTGTGTCCCCGGGGAACCTTCTTAATGCACTTCCAAGGTCGTGTGCTCTAAGAAGCACGGAGTGGCAACAAGCCCTGACAGCGTCACTAGTCCAACAAAACCTGCGTAGGATGGTTCCTGCTCCGGAAGTATGGGTCTATTAAAAATGGATAGATCAATATAAAGGAATGCACGTACCTCCAGCCTCCAATGCTAATTCAGTGACTTAAGGGAGCAGGGAAGGATAAAAGGTTGAAATAGAGGGAACATGACATGAAATGACAAGGCAGAAAAAAGTAACTCAAGTGCTACCAAGACCAGAAGAAAAGGATGGTAAATAAATGAAGATTAAAGACAAAAGTTTTGGAAGACAAAGAGAACAGGTCAGTTTATTATTATAAAAATATTCCGTATTTGATTTGTGACAATGCTTTTTCTTCAAATTGATGTTCTTTTAATCGGAAACTCAAGTATTTCTCTAGTGTTTATGTTGATTCCTGCATCTCTAACAGGAATTTCCTTTCATTAATACAAAAAACAACAACAAACAAACAAACAAACAAACAAACAAAAAAACAACAACAGAGGGATAGGGCACTTGTTATTAGGGGCTAAAACGGCAGGTGCTCAAGCACCCTTAGGGCCCTATGAGTGTACATGCCTGTACACAGGTATGGTGTGAAAATGTTTTTCCCCACATGCAATATAAAATATAATAAATAAATGTTAAATTTACACCTGTCCGATTTCTTACAAATTTATTTATTTCAAAGGAAAACTTTTTAAGATTGCTTAAACGCAGTAATTTGAAGCTTTATATGGTTTTTCATTCCCTGACATGCTGCAGAACAGTGACAGGTTAAGTGACAGAATAGGTTCAAAATCACATAATTTGAGTATATTTGTTCAGCATCTTTCACTGGGGAGAATATCTTTTCTTTACAACAAAGTTTCTTCAACAATACATCAGAGTTGTCTTTAAACCTCAACCAACAAACATAGTTTTGCATTAATAACGCATTAAATTAAATCCCAAAAGGTTAAACATTTGCGTAACAAGTAATTTAAATTTTTATTGCTCTATAAATAGTCCTAACATATTTCATGAATATCTTTCCATGTATTATTAGCCGGTAAAAGATCAATTAACATATTAATCAGGAGATCCGCTGAGAATTTTTCCCAGAACTGAAAAAGAAAAATCCTTTATTTTCTCTTGGACTCATTGTCTTTTAACAGCTCTGTTAAATCTGACCTCAGCTTGCTTGACATTCTGATCTTTAACCACTCATGTCAATTTGCATTTGAATTGTAAATATTTTTCCTAAGTTGTAATGAATTCTTCATTTTTCCTAATGTATTGCATTAGTAAAATCATTTTTCTTAACAATACATTCACTATTGATTGAAACAAAAGTTCAGATCTACTGAAGCAGTCCCTTCAGAAAGCAATACAACTACATGATTGTAAAATAAAACTGAAACATTACTAACAATATATGACCATAATATATCCAAAGCAATACATTATTACATTATTTTTGCAAGGGTTTACTCCAAATACCGAATATTAGTATTTTGGAACAATGACTAAATGCACATTTCAAAACAGCATCTGACTGGAAAAATAACTCATGAAGACAACTAGAACCAATTACTTGAAAGGCCAACTTGCACTATCACATATTTCACAACCCTTTAGAATTAGTCTTCTCATATTTTTTTGGTGGAAAATGTCTTCTCTGTTTGGTTTTCTACCTTTGTTTATACTCACGGCATTTATGTCCCTTTACAGCTAGAATGATAAAGATAGCGTAGTCTAATTCAAATAACCTGTCAAACAGAATTACAGCTGATGTAATCACCACACCCTGTTCTTTCCTTGCCTTACAAATCAATGGTGTAGCCAATGTAGACTGTTTTAATGGATTTGGACTGAAGGTCCATAAAGCATTTTTTATAAAGCTTTTGCTGACAGCAGAGAGTACAGAGGAACAATGAGCCCCTTCGTTTAAGTATACTGCTTGGTTAGATATAACACATACACCCAGAGTCTAGAGGTTTTCCAAATTCACTTGGTTTGCAACCGATAAAGTACAAAAGGTTGAGTGACAGCGTAAGGCTATGGGTTCCATTTAACTAATAAAATACTAATTTAAAAACCTGTTTTAGGCCAATTGGAATTAAAATCCCTGTCCAATCATCTCTTAATCTATATTGTGAATGCATTCCCAGTGGAATTTTAATTATAATTATGAGGTTTTTAGGCAAAATCAAAAAATGGTGACGTTTTCTAAAACATAGCTTCTACAGAGCGACAGGAGTTCATTAGTTAGCAATATTAGAGCTATCCAGATGTATATTTTTGAGCCAGACAAAGAAAACCAAGACGTACATGGATCTATTTGTCTACAAGTGGATGCATCCGAATGGAGCAGAGCAGTGAGTTTGTGCCCCACATTTGTAGTCTTCACAGAACAACTACAAGCTTTTTTAAACTGCATTTTTTTGTCTGCTGATTCGCACAATTTGAACAAAGAAACACTAAGAAACACACTTTTGATTTTATTTTCTTCATATATGTCCTTTGTTGTAAGAAAAATGCTTCAGCTACATTTTAAAAACGCCAAAGACACAATATTCATTGGTGTAGGTCTTTAAAGTTTCTGTTCCGCAATACACAAAAATCTCAAATTTTCAGCATGTTATCAGACTTTTTTTTTTTTACATATTCACTATATCCTATTTATTTTCTCCTATATCACTATGCCATATTCCCTTTGTTTGCTACTCATATTTAATATTAGTTATTGTTTAAATAATACTTTTTATTTCCACAAAAAACACACCAATTGCGGTTGACTTTCACCTCCGATTTATTAATTATTTGAGTTCATAAGTAGGGGATTAAAGGTTTGTCAAAATTTGAATGCTATAAAAAAGATCTACTTTCGTGTTTGTTTTGGTTTCCTGGATTATTAATTGAAGGAATATGCCATGACAGTGTCTTGAAACAAGTAAAAGAAGGGTGTATATAACGGACAAATGAGAAAAAAAGGATCCCTTTCCTTTTTTTTCTCTGAGCTTAGACTGAGCATGCATTTGTCACCATGCAGCATCAAAGGCTCTGTGCTTTGTTATGAGTGGCATATCACTACCATGGGAGTGGCTTTCTGCTGATAAAAGTGATGCAAACAGTCTGCAAGAAATGATTCTGTGATGTAGTAACTAAAGATGTATCATCAAAAATGTGTTTCAAAGTGTCCATCTGCCTGCTCACATTTTCTAGTTGTGAAGTGCAATTTAGCAAAGCCTGCAGATGAATCCCTGCAGGTTCAAACTCTCCACACAAAATAAAGAGCATTGGCATGATATTATAAAGAGTTTAAAGGAACACACTGTACAGTATGATTTGTCTGGGTTTATTAGTTGTAATTTTTTGATAAATGTTGCAGACTACGCTCTGTATTTTTTACATTTTGAAAGCATACTCTAATATGCTGCTAAATTTGAATCACTCTTTCACACAATGTGTCACTACGTTTTTTTCTATATATAATCTTATTTCATTTATTCTAGCCACCTTCAAGCAAAGTTGCAGCAGTTTTTTAAAATATTTTTTTGTTTTTTACCTATTCACTTTCCCCTAATTTTGGGCTGTATGAAATAAATACTAAATGTTTCAAACTTGCACTATGGAGAAGGTTATGTCCTTCTGGCACCTTTAAACTATTTTCAGTTTACCCTCATGATAACACACTGTGAAGAAGAGTCTAAAATCTGAGAAAAAAGATTAGATAGAAAGCATTTCAATTTTTAGGAACATTTCTGTCACAGACATAAAATACAAGTTCACGGTTTCATATTCCAAGTTACATATTGCTTAAATAGAACAAAAATAGAATAACCTAAAGGAAATCTGCAAAAAAACATTTAAATTTACTATTTTTTGTCACAAGACCAGGCAGACGGATGGATCCAAATGCAGCAGGTTTATTAGCTCAGCTAAAAGTCCACAAAGCTAAATCAGGGGCAGGCAGGCAGGATTTGATAACAGGCATAAGATCATTAGATGAGAGACAGGGTGATCAGGATCCAGGCAAGAGTCAGGGCAGGCGGCAGGCAAACAGCGCCAGGGTCAGGGTCAGGGGACAGAAAATCAGGTCTAAATATATCGCTCGGTAAGGAAGGCAGAGTGGCGCAAACAATACTTCGCACTGAGCTCAATGCGTAAGTATGCTGTGGTTAATTGTGTGAACGAGAGTCAGGTGTGCAGCTGGCAAAATCCTAAATATAGCTAAAGGAAAGCATCAATTTCATAAATAAATGTTTGGTGCCGATCAAAAATATTCTGGTTCTCATTTGTATAATTTGACCTAAAGATTTGGAGCTGATGTCAAGATGTTGGTCTTGACTTTGAGAAGTGCATGCTTTAGGAAACTTGTTCATATATGTTGAGCCAAAGACATCAAACATGTTTACCTTTAAAAAAAGTGTCATCTTTAGGGAGGCTTTAAAAACATCCATATGTCTACTCTTTAGCAAGACTGGGCTTTTGACACTTTTGAGAAACATTAAAATTTCACTGTCAAGCTTTTCAACTTGGACACACACAATTCTTCATCCACTATGTCAACATCATACTATCCAGTCAATTTCAAAAACAGTGTCTTGTTTTGAAAAAATATAATGTTGATGATGTTATTGCAGTAAAAAACTAAAAATAATTAATCTTTTGTTTATCCTGTTGACATTGTATGGGCTGTTGAACATCAGTATTCATCAATTATCCATTTTTGGATATCAGATAATATGTGCATAAAATAGTCATTTCAAGTTTTTAAAAAAGAAGGTAACATCTAAAATAAACTTAAATAAAGACCTTTTCCTATCCTTAAATCAGACCTGCAGGGTTTTTGTTTTGTTTTCCATGTAAAACGACTAATTTTTAGATTTACAAACTGATGAAGAAAGGAAATGCATATATTTCTTAAAACAAGTTTAATAATCTTACACATGCTGTAGTTTTGATCTAAAATCAAGGTTGATAAGCTTGTACAACTAGTTTTTAGATGATTATTCTTAGGTAGATAGACAAAATTTGCAGTGTTACTAGTTTTTTCATTTGGAGTGATTTATCTCTGTATGCATATATGTTCTCTGGGAATGGACGAATGTCCAGCAGTGGTACAGCAAAAGGCAAGGGTTTTTTTTACCTCTCCAAAGTTACTACAGCAGTATATGATCAAACTTTATAGGACTGTTTTTCTTCTTTCCACCTTTTAAGGGAAGGAAATGTGCAGGTGTTTCTGTATGTTTCTGGGAAAAAGTTTTTTTTTCTTGATCCAAAAAAGGTATAAAACGTAAAATTTTAAAAAATACAGATGAATGCACCACATCTTAAGGGGAAACACAATACTTTTCATCTGAAAAATTATGCAACTAATTATAGATTGCATAAACATCAGACACACAAAAGAGGCTATTTTTCCTTTAAATCCAAGGAAACTGTTTCTTATTGAAAATACATTTCATTTACTGCCATACCTCATCATTTGTGTTGCATTTTCATTAAAATGTGGAGCTTTTTAACATGAGGGATACAATTTTTTTCACAGTCCTCTCATTGGTTAGAAGGGCACATTAGCCTTTCAGAGAAGGGCTGCAGATTATTTCTCCCTTTTCTCCCATTTTCATACTGTTCTCACACACTCAGGTCTTTTCAAAAGAGACAGTAGAAAGGCTTTTTTATGATACTCTATTTTTCAGAGTTTTCATATGGATATTTAATCAGAAAATGGCTACATCTTTGTGACACTTTTTTTTCTTTTGTTATTAGAGTTTTATCAGGCAGTTGAAGATTTTCTGAATATTTTCTCTAAAGCCCACTTCTACCCCTAATAAGAAGAACCGCCTCTTTGTCAATGATGTAGCACCTATAAATGAAAGGACATGTATTTTAGAGAGATAACAAGATTGGAAGGGTTACTGTTGGCTCAGAATCTGTTAGATCAAATCTTCTTTTATTGCAGAACTAAACAAGAATGTTTGCCATTTTCCTTTTGATTCTATGTATGTTAGCCATTAGCTGAACTAAAAAAAAGTGCAAATGTATTTTCTAGTCAAATCAAATTATATTTTTTAGTAATTTTCTTGTGTTATACATTTTCATCTTTTTTGTTCAAACCTAAATCTGTTTAGATATTTTGCTAGACATATTTTACTGTTACAATAGGGGGATATGAATCTTCAGACACACAAGGTGCATATCTGTATAAAACCCTTTTGTATTTAATGATAAATTTTATTTATATTAATCATATTTGTATGCATTTCTTGCTAGACTGGATGGCAAAGAGAAGAGAGAAGGAGAGAGTAGGGAGTTAGTGATGAGGAATAAAGGCATAAAATAAAGTAGAAAAAAGGGGGTTAATCCTTGTGCTATCCTATGACCCCACCCTTACATTGACGTGTCATTCCTACCATGACAAAGGTGGATAAAGGTGGAAAGATTTCATGTAATCCATGGACACCAGTGAAGATCACAAATCATTGAAGAAAAAAGTTACAGAGCACTGTCTGGTGGGTCTAGATGATCCAACTCCCAACGTTAAAGTGCCTGTTCAACAGAAGTGCCTGTTGCTTATTTTGATCATATATTTGGGTATTTTACAGAGTTCACAAAAAGTTTACCTAAAAGACAGACAATGAAAAGGCCAGGAAGACAGTGGGCCCAGAGTCTGGGACTGAAATGTTTAAAGTCAGGTTATGATCTTATCGAGGCGCAGAAATAACATGCTCTGCAAAAGACAGTCATCTACTTTAGTGTGTACATATACTAAAAGAATAAAATCCCTTCATGTTCAATGCTCAACCTATAATTAGTTATTAACTATTTTTGGAGGAGCAAAAAATTATTACAACAACCTTCTGCTGCTTATAGTCATCTAATTAGAGATGCCCAGACATTCCTTTCTAAAGACACTTCCTCTTCCTCCAGCTCTTCCAGGCCAGCTGAGAAGCAGTCACTCCAGCATATTTTAGGTCTTGCAGTTGCCACCTGGCCTCTGCCACCTCCTCTTGATGTGAAGGAGCAGTGGCTCTATTTCAACCCCCCACAAGAGATAAAGCTCTTCACCCTATCTTTAAGAGTGCAACTTGCCGAGAAAGAAACTCATTTTTGCCAGTTCTATCCAGCATCTTGTGCCTGTTTTGCGATTTAACATTCATAACGATATGTGTAGAATATAAGAAAGGTAGGTATAGAGGGTGCTTTATTGCAGCTGCTGTTCGACCGTTCAATCTCATCTCCATCCTATCATCACCCAAGCTCCCTTAACCCCTACTCTTTGTGTTCAGGGAGCTCCAGAGAGGACCTGTTGCTTTTTTTCCAGTTAAGACCCGTGGTCTTCTCATTCCAGCCACTTCAGACTGGACTTCAAACGACTTCAAACCTGACTAAAAGTCCTGATTTGATAAAACAGAAATACATATCCTGTAAAAATCAGAAATGAAATCCTGAGGTTCTTTGAATTGCTTTTGGCCTCTAGCTTCTCCTGGAAATTCAACAAATCCCCACCTGAACTGTAAATAGATTTGGCAGAAAACTGCTTCCTCCTCCTTATGACCTGGTTGGTTTGTCAGAATTGCTTTGAGACAAACTGATGGTCCTTCTCCATAACCTTTACAACCTCCACACAACCTTTTGCCTCCAAATAGACTAAACAGAACATCTTTTTAGGTTGATATAGAAAAGATTAAAGACAGAGGTGTTTTTTTTACCATTTTTTTTCCTTTGTCCTACAGTGGAATTCATTTCACGATAACCAGTTAAGTGCATCACAAAATCACCATTTTATGTTAAAATTAACAATTATGATGCTACTATTATAGCATGTTACCTGAATCTTTTCAGGCTTTTTTTCAGCAACATTTCTTAAGAGCAGATCATTCAGAGATCCAGAATAGTGTATTCGTGTTCATCCCCACATTGTGTGTTTATTTTCACACCTTCAAGTACCTTTTGCAGTTCATGATGCTGTACATGAGTAAACTATTTTTGGTGCCCCATTGAGAGTTTGGGGTCCACTGGGATGCATGCTTTGGCTTGCAGGTGGTAAGATGTGCCATTTTTGGGAAGACGGTGTACAAACTAGCTACATCTAAAAAGGGTCACTATAAATGTTTCGATTCTATGTATAAAAAAATATCCTTATACATGTAAATCTGAGATTTCTGTGGTGTTTTAGAGTTTTTGATCCACTGAGATTATCAGGTTCTATTGTGCAGCTTGGTTTCTATTGCCTCTCTCTGTTCTGGCCACAATCAGACCTGGCTTTCATTTGTAATCACTTCAGTTATGTCTCCTTTCTTAATTAATGGGATAGATTTAATAATAGTTGAATTTTCTCACTTTTATATATTTTTACCATTTTTTATGGGGACAAATTTTGTTTACTATTAGCTTGTCAGTTCTGTTCTCTCGTTTCTTTTCTTTGTTATGGGTTCAGTTAAGGGCTTTCTCTACCTTTCTGGGGCTCTGCGCCATCCAGTTAAGTTTACTTGTAAGAATACAGGAAGGACAAAGTGTATAAAACAGTTCTAATGTATCCTTGTGCTATCCTATGGGGTCAAGATGACCATTGACGTGTTATCCCTACCATGACAAAGGTGGAGAGGATTTCATGTAATTCATGGACACCAGTGAAGATCAAAGAACTGGGATCATAGAAGTGGGAAAAATATAATATCCTTAACTTAGCTTAGATGGTGAGCAAGGGGTGCAAGAGGTTTAGATTATTTAAAGTCATAAAAAAGCATAAAAACTATAAAATAGAGTATGATAAATGACAATGCAATAGCTAGATGTCCTCTGTGTTGGTCTGTTCAGGCTCTTCAATAGCCTGTGATTATCCATAAGCTTTTCTATTCACTGACAGAAGTTAAAGATCCACCAATTAGCCTTGGCCTGCTGAAAACACCACTTTGGCTGCTTTTGTTGTGCAGTAATAGCTAGAAATGAAACCCACATCATACCCTTCACAGGATTGCCTGCTGTTCCACACATTTGACTGACTCCACAAAAGAACAAAGCCAGTGGCAGAGTTGATAACACTCATACAAACAGTGTAGGATAATATGGAAAATGATTACCCTCTATATAGTTGTGTTACTTTCAGTTGTACTGTTTAAACCCCTAAAGTGGCATTAGGGCGGTTGGGATCTTTCCTGGCCATCGTTGTGGACACTTAACATCACTGCAGAGGCATACAGTATGGACAGTCGTGCACAAATGTGAGCATGTGATTTAGCTGTTTACTAGACATCTTTTTTTTGTAACAATTTAAAACAATGTTTCACATTAAAAAAACGTTTATAAAAATAATGTTAAAAAGGCAGAAGCAACAAATGAAGATTAAACTTTTCCAATAAATCTATGAGAAGTGTGTTTTTTAATATATTTGAGGTTAAAAAAGAATAAAAAGAAGCTTGAAACGAGGATAACTATATGATGTATTGTTTTTCCTTTCTTCTTATTTAATTTTTTATGGTAATTCCAGATCAAAAACTGCTGCATGCTGTTGGCACACTTCCTTTTTGAAGAAGGGAGCCTCAAATGAAAACATGTCACCTGTTTTTAATCCTTGGCAGGGGACTGTATTAAATGCTAATCTCTTCTATTAGAAGTGCTTACAATAGGAGAATAGCTAGCTAAAGGGAGATGAGGACAAAGGGCCAGATGAAACTTGGTAAAGAATAAAATGAAAGAATGTACTGGCTGAATTATGACTTAATAAAGACCTCCAATGACTGAACCATGGTGCTGCCTCCTTTTTTTTTTCTCCCTCAAACCAACCCACTTCTTCAAAAGTATCACATTATTAGATTCCTCCTTTGACTCGCCGTCCACTGAGAATGTCTGAGATTAGTCTTGGTTCGGCGCTCAGTGTTGCTTCCTTCTGCGGTGAATCTGTATTCACTCGACAGCAGTCCTACAAGTAACAGCACTGAAGAAACAATTAGAGTCATAAAAGCTGATAGCTCAGGGGTTTGCAGACTAACTACTATTATTCAGTAATAAGACGACGAGGGCCATTAAATGAAAGCATTGTTTGACACAGATTGGATACAAATGGGAATTTAAAAGCAACAGAAAGGAGGACAATTTAACCCATAGCTTGGTGGGGTGAGGTTTGACGTGAGGAGAGAGGTGGAGGTATAAAGGGAGAAAGCAAAAGAAAACTCCCGTGGAAAATTGGTCACACAAAGTTGAATGAAATAAAGACAACATGACGGAAAGGTTGAACATGATGACACAAGTTAAGAATTAAGAAACTGTTATACAACTTTAAACCTCAGAAGAGACAACTGAGAAAACACAAGACATTGTTTTATAACCTGTAACGTTTATGGTGCAGTTTTTCCAATACATGAATTACACACTGCACCAAGTTTCACTGAACTTGGTTTTTTAGTATTGCACAGCATTTAAAAGAGAAACAACTATTTTAAATGTGACAAGTGTGAAAAGTGGAAGTGTGAAGTTGTATGACTCAAATTTTAACACTTTGAGTGTAGGAGTGAGCTGCCACTGCTTTTAAAGACCCACTCCAATGAAAATAGTGTTTTGGTGTTTTTAATGTGTTCTTGTATTTTTTTACATGATGGAGGACATTCATAAAGAAATAAGATTCTCAGAGTATCCCTTTATTCAAATCGGGGTGAATCAGAATCAGAAAGTATGAGTTAGAAAAAAAAATCTGCGAGGGTCTTGAAAAAGCACAAAACAGCTAAATTTTGTGAAAAATCCCATGATGCAGTTTTGGGGAAAAGCAGGTGTGGTGAATGTGTGGTCGGATAAGATCTGGAAGAAATATGAACATCCAGTAAATTGTTGCTTTATGCTGCTTCCTCCTACCCCCCCTCTCTCTAACATCCCTCTCTCTTCTTCCCTTCTTTTCTTTTCTGTCCGGTCCAACACAAAAGATTTTCAAATATGATTAAAATGAATAAAGTTTGGCCTCGATTACAAAAGGAGTTTATTCAGACATACCTCTGGTTTGTCTGAAGATTAATAACCCCTGTTGTTAAAGTAAAATATGTCCAACAGTAGAGGCCTTCAGCTCTCATCTGTCTGCCCAGCTGTTGGACAGGACAAGTTAAAAAAAAAAAAATCTGGAAAAATAAATCTGTGTGACTTGTGTTTGTCCTGACTTTATATTTTACTTCTTACTCGAGAATTAGAATATTAACAGTAATAATGTCTTCCAATTTGATTACAATTTTGATTACAATAAAAAAAGAATTACAATTTTGAAGAAAAGACAGTGGTATAGTTATTTTCCTGCTTTGGGTTTGTAGTTGTTTTTTTCATGCAGTCATGCTTGCTTTAGGCTTTTTTCTAGCTCTAAAGTTCAGTTTTGTATTTTTTATTTTTTATAATATTCCATCTTTTTCAATCTTATGTGTTATTCTTCAGTGTTTATTGTTCCAACGCCTACCTCTTGACCCCAACCCCTATCCCCAATGGGATCCTTATGAGTGTCCAACTACTTTTTGTGCATGTTTTACACTTGATAATACAAATCTCACGTGAAGTCCCCCGTTATTGGAAGTTTTTCCTTTTACTTAGTTGTCCTTGGTTAAATATTTAAATATTGCTTCAAATTTCTTAGTGGTTAGGTAAGTTACAGGGCTTTCATCTTCTACCTTCTTGCGTGGACCAATTTGTTCAACAAAAGAGACAATTGAAAAAACAAAAAGTAACTTTCATCTGAAGGGGCAAAAGAATATGCTCAGGAAATAGTGCTTAATTGCTTATTGATAATTGCTAATATTTTTTTTATTTAAATCTTTAAATCTTTTCAGCTTATATATAAATTGAGGTTGTCTCAAATCGCTAAACAAAAGGCAAAAAGACTCCAAGTTTTATTGAACATGATTGGTATAAACCAATTCTATCCAGATAAATCCAATAAAGTCAAATTATCTTAATTGTAAATTAATTGCCTGAAAGGGGACCAACAGCCTGCATTTATGGGCTTTCTAATTCCCTGTACTGCTTGAGCAAGCAAAAAGTCACAGTGGAAAGAGGAAGGAAATTCATTCTTAATGGAGGATTAGGAAAAAAAAATCTCGAGTGGAACCAGACTCTCTAAGGGTGACCATCTGCCATGACCGGTTGGCGTCTGAGAGGACAAAAACGGACGAACACAAAAAATGTTGAAACGTCTGTTGTAAGGCAAACTGCAGAAATGAGAAAAGAAGAAGCTGATGAAAAGTCCAGGAATATCTGTTTTTGGACTAAAGAAATGTTAGTCATTGTAGTAATTAGCCATTAAGCAATGTTTTTTTCTTATTTATTTATCTGTGTTTAGCAAGAGGATTTATCAATGCAGTCTTTTAAAAAAAAAAAAAAAAACTAAAAGCATTTATTCCTCACCTGAATTTAAACAGGCAGCTAAAATTTCTGTAAAAATTAAAACAGTCAAACTGTAGTAAACAAGTAGTTATTAAAGTCCTGTAACTAAAAGCTTTCTAAAGATCAGTATAAAATAAAATTTATCTAAATGACAAACCTGGTGTTTAAATTACATTTGGTTTTTCTGAGCCCAACCTGCGCATGGACACAAGCTTGATTATTTGCAGCTCTTAAGGCTCCTTCTTCAGCACAAGCTAAGGCTTCTTCCCACTCAGAAAGGTGACATTTCACGCCCCAATGGTTAGAGCCCATCTCTGTGCATTTGGTCATTGAGCCACCGGCCTTGGTCTCCCCCATTACAGGCCCCTTGTGGTTACAACAACCCCAGGGCTAGCTCCAGAAAACAAAAACAGAAACATGAAGAAATTTGTTTGATCACTTTAACAAACAAGTTAAATGGACCAATATTTCGTCTGCTTGAATACCTGTACAAAGCATCCATTTACTACTTTAATTTGATGTCTCCTAATTCTCTGAGTGCGTAGTTGGAGGTGAACATCTAACCTAGTTTATTTACAAAGCAATTATTCATCATCAAAGTTTTCTTAAGATCCTAAACAGTGAAAGCAAGAGAACTAAGAAAAGAACAACCCTCTAAGAATAGGAAGAAACCTCCAGCATGACTATCCTCACTTAGGGCAACCATCTGTTGGAAGCATTGACTGTATAGGAGAAGTGGACCCATTGAGTGTGACTAACCCCATAGAAAATGGCTTAAATCCGGCTCTAACAAAATTAAGTTAATTCAGTCGCCATAATGTGGTACGTTATGTTGGAGCCAGATGACATCAGTAAGCAGTAATTGGTCCCAGTCGGTCTAAGTCAATGGTTCTGTGGCAACCACTCTGACCAATTAGGAGTGAGCTTGTTGGAAGGTCACACCCTGACCGTTAAGAGCAGGGTAGGGAAAATCTATCAGTCAAAAATTTTTACTGTTTGAGCTTTCATGATTCTGATCTGATTGGCCAGTTTATATAAAAGAAAGGTTAGCGAGAACATGTTAAAAGTGTTGGAGCAAGAATGGTTATTCTGACAAATAGAATCAAATCACTAAGATGCTGTTTATTTCTCCATAGAAGTCTATGAGATTGAGCCAGTGTTACTTCCTGCTTGGAATGCAAGGGGGGAGGAGTCACTAAGTCCAATTCCCATATACAGTCAAAGGTTGTGAGCCAAATTGTGTCCACCCAAGTGATAAATTGGTGACCTTTCCAAAGTGTAGACCACATCTTGCTCAATGACAGATTGGGTCAACTCCTGACCAATGTCTAAAAGGAGTAAATTACTTAGGCAAACAGTGAAAAGCGGATTGATTAGTTTTTAATGGACACAGATAAATATGTGTACCAGTCTATGGGCAGTGCTTGATGTTGCCTGCCTGACTGGATCCTTAAAAGTTGCTATTTCAAAAGACTGATTATGCAATTACTACTTTGTTTTCAATTAAGTACAACGTCTGCACACAGAAAAGCATGCTGATGCAAGACTCAATGGAACGAAAAATATGAAATGTATAAAAGCTTTAGCAAATCCCATCAACACCACTGCAACTTTTAAAAAGAACATGGACAATGGAAACATTTAAAACAAACAAAAAAAGCAGTATTCCAGTCTCTCTGGGATTTATGGCTTCATTGTGGAAGCATTGCATTTCTGCTCTCTCCAACCACACTTCCCAACAGTTTAGTAATGAGTTCAGCTTTTTTGTTCGCTGTGAAACACAACAAATCTGTGAGGTAAATTAAAAATCTCCCCCTTCCTTGATATTCTCCACCACTAGTGTTTAATTTGCCATGCGGGCTTTCTGCCTTACCTTGCCCCTGCGGGAAATCCTAAGGAAAGCTTACACAGGCTTATTTTAACAGTGTTCGACTTCACTTTTTTCCCTTTCCCCAGTGTCCTGCATGTGAGCCCAGACAAAACAGAGCACCTGAATCCTTAATGCCCTGATAAATGCAATACAAACAGTTTGCCCTCTGTACAGTGGAAAATGTGCTGTAAAAAATAAATTGATCATTTTGACGTTTGTAGGTGATGCAAAATTACAGCCATCTCACTCTGTGTTCAACTAAATGCATTTTAGGGTGGAATCTGAGTCATGTAAAATGTGTGACTGTTAGACTAAAATAAGCAATCGAACATATAACTAATAAATATCAAATGATTGAGTGCGTAGTATTTTTAGCTCATTTTTGTCGATTACTAAAATTATTTGATGTGCTTCTTTCCTCCCAGTCTTGTTCTCACTCTCTCAGTTTACCTGAGCTTAGATACAGCTGCCTTTTAATTGCCTGTGCTTCAATCCCCGCAGTGAAATTCCACACCTCATTAAAGCCTTTGGCAAATCCTGAGTCGTTCAGAGAAAATCATGCAATTAAAAGGATGTTGGCAAGCTGTTCTTTTTGGCTAATTTATTGATTGGCTGACAATGGTTTGTACTGACTCTCACCCTGCCTCTTTGTTCACATCATAGCTCTCTAGTCCTTTTTTTTGGATGCAAATTAACATCTGATTAGTTTAGACAATTGAGACTGCACATTTCAAACCATGTTTAAGGGATGCAAGCATTTAAAGAAAAAAATTGTGACATCTTCAAAAGATGTCTGAATGTAAAAATTAATACATGTACCAACACTAATATATATATATATATATATATCTGTCTATATATATATATATATATATATATATATATATAATAAAAAATCTAGCCCTCTCACCCTCATGGGTAGTTTCTCCTCAAGCTCGGGTCCTCTACCAGAGGCCTGGGAGCTTGAGGTCAACATGATATCTTAGCTGTTCCTAGCACTGCGCTTTTTCTGGACTGAGTGGTCTTGGTCTTTCAGGTATCTGTTGTAGCCGTCCTCCAGCTTGAGGAGTTCACTGCCCAGGTAACCAATTACAGGCACCATAATGCCTTCACTTTCAGGCTCTCCCAGTTCCTCTGGTCACAATTGTTCTCCAGTTTTCTCATGTTCCTTCATACCGATGTTCCATCGCTTGGCACTGCCATCCACCGGCAGCTTTCCTCTGTTCTTTATCCACCACTACAATGTCTGGTTGGTTCGCCATTACCATCCTATCAGTCTGGATCTGGAAGTCCCACAGGATCTTTGCCCTTTCATTCTCTACCACCTTCGAGTGTTTCCCATTTTGACCTTGGGGTTTCCAGTCCATATTCTGCACACATGTTCCTGTATTATTCCAGCCACTTGATTGTGGGCGCTCATGTATCTTTACCTGGCATCTACATCCTGCAGTTATGTGCTGGATTGTTTCAGTAACCTCTTTGCACAGCCTACACCTTGGGTGCTTGTCTGGTGTTTGTGGAGTCTGAGCCTCTATCGCTCTGGTGCTCAGGGCTTGTTCTGAGCTGCCAGGATAGGCCAGCACCAGTGTCCTGTGAAGCCCAGCCCTTTCTAGCCATTGGTAGGACTTCTTGATATCAACCACTTCAGTTATGGTCCGGTGGTACATCCCTTAGAGGGTTGTCTCCCATGAGGATCTGTCCTCAGCACTGTATCCTCTGCTCTCCGTACTTCTGAGACATTCACTGAGCACACTGTCAGTTGGGGCCTTGAGCTTGATGTACTCATGCATCTTGGATATTTCATCCTGGATAGTGGCTTCTACGCTCACTAGTCCTCGGCCTCCTTCCTTGCGGCTAGCATACAGTCTCAGGAGTGCTGGATTTGGGGTGGAACCCTCCATGCATGGTGAGGAGCTTTCGTGTTTTAACATCCGTGGTCTGTATCTCTTCCTTTGGCCATCTTATTATTACTGCAGGGTATCTGATAACTGGCAGTGCGTAGCTGTTTATTGCCAGGTCTTATTTTTGCCATTAGCTGGCTTCTGGGACTTGCCTTCGTTGGAGGTATGTAGCTGTTGCAGCTTTCCTTGTTGCCAGCGCTCGGGGTTGCCCATTTCCTGTGGAAATTCCAAGTACTTGTAACTGTCTCGATGTCTGCTATTGTTCCTTCTGGGAGTGAGACCCCTCCTGTGTGGACTACCTTGCCTCTCTTTGTCACCATCCGGCTGCATTTCTCGAGCCCGAATGACATCCCAATGTCATTACTGTAGATCTGGTGGTGTGTGGATCAGAAGGAGTCAATGTCACGCTCGCTCTTGGCATATAGCTTGATGTCATCCATGTAGAGGAGGTGACTGATGTTGGCCCCATTTCTGAGTCTGTATCCATAGCCAGTCTTGTTGATTATTTGGCTGAGGTTCAGACCTATGCAGAATAGCAGTGGGGACAGAGCATCACCTTGGTATATCCCACATTTGATGGACACTTGTGCAAGTGGTTTTCCATTGGCTTCAAGGTGGTTTCCACAGCTTCATTGAGTTTCCTATAGAAGGCTCTTAGAGTCCTGTTGTTGTTGTACAGCTCCAAGCATTCAGTGATCCATGTGTGTGGCATTGAGTCATAGGCCTTCTTGTAATCAATCCAGGCTGTGCACAGGTTGGTGTGTCGTGACTTGCAGTCTTGAGCAACTGTTCTGTCGACCAGGAGTTGGTGTTTGGCTCCTCTGGAGTCTCTAGCAATGCCTTTCTGTGTGTTGCTCATGAATTGATCCATGTGCCTATTTATCTTGGTTGCAATGATGCCAGACATGAGCTTCCATGTTGTGAGAGACAGGTTGTGGCCGGTAGTTGGATGGGACTGCACCCTTTGAGAGTCCTTCTGGATCAGGATCTTCGCCCTTCTGTTTAGCCATTAGGTGAGTCCATCTCTTAGCAGCTGGTTCATTTTGTGCTGCCCGGGCGCTGCGTGGAGTCGTGATGGCCTATTTAGCCAGTAGGCGTGTGTCATGTCAGGAGCCAGGTGCTGTCCAGTTCTTCCTTACTGAGATTTTTCTTGGATGTCTCTGCCACTGTGATGGTTACTGGATTCTGTTCAGGGAGGTTGCTATGTTCTTTTCTCAGAGAGACCAGCCACTGGGCATTGGTGTTATGTGCTGTCTCTTTCTCCCTTATACTTTTCCAGTACTGTTCAGTTTCAGCCTTGGTGGGTCTGCTCGGCTGTTTTGACCCTGCCACTGAGCGTACACTTTTGCAGGTTGGGTTGCGAGAGAAGAGCTGTTTGTCGTCTGGCTTCATTGTCTCTTGTGTGCCTCTTTGGCGGCTGCTCAGAGCTAGAACTGTTTGTGGTTCCAGTGGCTGGGTATGGACATCTGGCTGCTCTCTTAGGTACTTGCTTTCTCATTGTACCTCTTTAATTTCTGTCAGCTACTCATCCTTCACAGTGTCGCCTTGATTTTGGCCTCTAACCGTTGCTTCCATGGTGGGTACTGTTTTCTTCCATGGTTGCTCTTATAGCCAAGCATCTCAAGGATCACTGCTGCTGAAGTGTAAACCAGTTCATTGGTTTCTGTGATGGTTGTGGTAGGAATTGCCCTCAATGCTTCATTCACACTTTCCAGTAGACTTTCAGGCAGTACATCACTTAACCGTTGTAGCTGGTGTCGGGGTTGCCTAGTGTTCATTGTAGACATTATCTTGTCTTTCAGGTCAGTTGCTGCCTCGCTCAGCGGAATTGTGGTTGTTGGGGCTGTGTACCCAATCTCAGGGTGGGAGTGTGGTATAACCTCCTCTATGACCTGTTGTATATATATATATATATATATATATATATATATATATGTATAAAAAAAACAAAAAACGCCCGTCTCATCCTCTGTGGGTGGTTTCTCCTCCAAGATCGGGTCCTCTACCAGAGGCCTGGGAGCTTGAGGGTCCTGCGTTCCTAGCATTGCGCTTTAAATACGCCTGAAATGCCTCAAGTGTTGATATATATATATATATATATATACACACTGACCAAAAATATAAATGCAAAACTGTTGTTATTGCTCGCATTTTTTATGGTATGAACTCAAAGATGTGAAACACAGCACAATGCCACAGATGTCGCAAGTATTGAGGGAGCGTGCAATTGGCATGCTTCTTGCCACAGCGAAACAACCTCTCTTTCGAGGATGAGCCACATGGTGAACTTGGCAATGTTCTTTTTACGCTGGATGCCTTTCCTGAAGCAACCCTCTCAATTTATCTGGGCTTGGGACCGGGAGCAGCCCGGATTCGAACCCTGGTTTCACGGACGGAAGGCGCCGCAAACCAGCACGAGCTAAACTGGCTCCATGTGCAATTGGCATGCTGATAGCAGGAATTTCAACCAGAGCTGTTGCTAGGGAATTGAATGTCCATTTCTCCACCATAATCCGTCTCCAAAGTCGTTTCCGAGAATTTGGCAGCACATCCAACCGGCCTCACAACCGCAGACCACGTGTAACCACACCAGCCAAAGACCTCCACATCCAGCATGTCCACCTCCAAGATCGTCTGAGACCAACCTCTCGGACAGCTGCTGAAACAATTGGTTTGCATAACCACAGAATTTCTGCACAAACTGTCAGAAACCGTCTGAGCTCATCTGCATGCTCATCATCCTCATCGAGGTCTCGACCTCACTCCAGTTCTTCGTCGTAACCGACTCGTGTGGGCAAATGCTCACATGCAATGGCGTCTGGCACGTTGGAGAGGTGTTCTCTTCATGGATGAATCCCGGTTTACTCTGTTCAGGGCAGATGGCAGACAGCGTGTGTGGCGTCGTGTGGGTGAACAGTTTTCTGATGTCGATGTTGTGGATCGAGTAGCCCATGGTGGTGGTGGGGTTATGGTATGGGCAGGCATATGTTATGGGTGACGAACACAGGTGCATTTCATTGATGGCATTTTGAATGCACAGAGATACCGTGACGAGATCCTGGGGCCCATTGTTGTGCCGTACATCCAACAACATCACCTCATGTTGCAGCATGATTATGCATGGCCCCATGTTGCAAGGATCTGCACACAATTCTTGGAAGCTGAAAACATCCCAGTTCTTGCATGGCCAGCATACTCACCGGACATGTCACCCATTGAGCATGTTTGGGATGCTCTGGTTTGGCGTATAGGACAGTGTGTTCCAGTTCCTGCCAATATCAAGCAACTTTGCACAGCCATTGAAGAAGAGTGGACCAACATTCCACAGGCCACAATAGACAACCTGATCAACTCTATGCGAAGGAGATGTGTCGCACTTCATGAGGCAAATGGTGGTCACAGCAGATACTGACTGGTTGTCTGAGTCCCCTGACCCCCTCAATAAAACAAAACTGAAGATTTCAGAGTGTCCTTTTGTTGTGGCCAGTCTAAGGCACACCTGTGCAATAATCATGCTGTCTAATCAGCATCTTGATATGGCACATCTGCGAGGTGGGATGGATTGTCTTGGCAAAGGAGAAGTGCTCACTATCACAGATTTAGACAGATTTGTGAAAAATATTTCAGAGAACTGGTTATTTTGTGTATGTGGAAAATGTTTCACATCTTTGAGTTCTTACCATAAAAAATGGGAGCAATAACAAAAGTGTTGCGTTTATATTCTTGGTCAGTATATATATATATGCCAACACTTGAGGCATTTCTGGTTTGCCTGTAGTTGTGCAATTTAGGTTGAGGTCAGCAGAAACGCATGGGTTTCATTATACTACCTGTTTCTCTCCACTTTCAGTTAAGTTAGTGATTCAATTTTTGGATTTTTAATTAGGGGGCAGGAAAAGAACATGTTTAAGGAAAAAAAAAACAGTTGATATGTAAAATGCAGGGCCTTTTCTCCACACTAAAGGGTTGTTCTCTAATTTGAGTTGTGAGCAGGCAAAGATGACTAATGGATTTCCTATGCACTTGGATCAGTTCTCAAAGGTGATTTAAAGGTATAATAATCCTTTACAATATTGCTCTGTGGTTTCCAGGCCATTAAAATAACACCAAATATGTCAGAGGAACACAAACAGTTCATTTAAAATAAATTGCTGCCCCTGCACAGAGACTCAGCCCAGGCATCAGGAAGCCCCCGCAAGTAAGTCACTTTTGTGGATGTTTGCACCATGGAAAAATAATAAAAGCATTTCATACAGCTCATTGGATTCATGGTTTCTCTTTTCTTTTCAAGTACATTAAAGTTAAATTATTTGTGACACGGAAGTATGAACATTGCTGAAGGTGGGCCAAATTAAGTTTTTTTTCTGTTTACTAATGGCCAACTGCAACACTGTTTTTTGTTGAAGTATTTGTTAATCATTCATGCATCGAAACAAAGAAACTGTGTAGATTAAATTAAATTACATCATAACATGTTGTTGTTAAATCTTGTATGTTTTTACTGACAAAAAAGGAAATGTGTCTTATAGAAAACCAATGAATGTCAGACTAATGCAAAAAGTGACAAGCACAGCAACAATGAAAGATAAAAAACAATAGGAATCAATCTAAGAAACATAAATTAGTAAGGGTGTTGTTTTTTTTAATAAACAGAAAATGTTCTTACAAAGCCCTCCAGGGGTCAGTGGTTAAAAAAATAAAAAATCTGATGAACTGTGTGCATGGTAGTATTATTAAATGTAGAATTAACAAAACATTACATCCTCCTTTAAGCCTGATAAAACAAGGTGTCAAAGTCAATATTTCAATGTTTGCATTTGTTCTTTAAGTACAGTAAAAACAAATGCAACTGCTAGAGAACTTTTATTTTGCCCTAAAGTTGCTGAACAAAAGTTTTAAGCAAATGGAAACAATTGTTTGCCTGTTTCTCAGTTTTCCATTTACAGTGGTTTTAAGGACAAATAAAATTTGGATTTTGAAAAAGTTCAAGTAGGAGTAGAACTCTTTTTGCTTTTGCAGCTGAGTCACGGTTTCTCTTTCAGTTAGGGCAGGGAATGATGACAGATACGTAAAAGTGTCCTCATGCGTGTCTTTGTCGGTGCATTTTTCAATTGGTATCCCAATTCTGAAACTTGCAATGCAAGCAAGCATGTCCAAACAGAGCAGAATATCAATAACCCAGCTCTTAAAGAAGTAATGGCAAACTCTGTTCACTCTGAAGGTGACTTTGTTTTAGTAATGGCTGTCACAAAGACCAACGATGAAACTTGAATTGATTTGCAGTTATATTTCCCCCTCTTGTGCTTAAAACTCATGCATCAGTTATTGCTGTGCATGCTGATGCCAAGGTCATTTTGAACATAAGAATGATAGAGTCTGACATTAGCCCCATTGCCTCTGAATGGGCAGATGCTTTGCTTCGGAAAGTAGGTTGCCAAGTGTCTGTTTTGATAACCCACTGTGGTTGGCTGAAAGGAGTTGGCAGGCTTGTGCGGGGAAACTCCCTGCGCGTTTACTCAATGTAGACTGACTCTGCTCTGTTGCCATTTAGAGGGCAATGAACACACAAAATTGGCTGCCTACTTACACACAGGAGAGAGAAGTTTTGTGTTAAGGATATCAGAATCCACTTGTTGATTTTATCACATCAACCAATGAGATTAAACAAGCACTTCAAGAAATGGACTTAAAGAATGTGGAAGAGCAAAGAAAGAAAATATTAGACTGAATCAATCCCAAGATTATTATTAATAACAAATTCAGAGCTATTTTTTTCACTAATGACAGTTTTATTCCATCTGCTGGTTCTAATGAAAGCTTAAAGTGTTATTGCCTGCTCTCTCTTTAAAAGAAATTATATCATATTATCTTACAAAGTGGCACTGTAAAAAACCTATTGGTTTTATGAGTCATTCTGCTTATTTAAGTTCTTGTGTGTAAAAATTGAGGGCCAATTACTGTAAGATTGCAATTTTAAAGGCCTTAAAAGTCCTAATCACTCATAGAAACTTTTATCCTAAATCACTCAATTTCCTTATCTCATTTATGACAGAAGGGAAAATACTTTAAATCTGAGACATCTGCAGAAACCTGTTCTTGTAAAAGGAGAAGTGTTTAGCTAAATGTTTTAATGTCTGCATATTCCTCAAATAGATTTTCACATCTTTTGCTGTGTTAGATCCCAATGGTTGTCACTGATCGCTCAGCTGTATTTTGGCTTTGCACGTCTTTGTAACTTTTAAAAGTGGCAAGTATTGGGAGAAATACAGTAACATGTTTTTTGTGTGAGAATTTACCTGAAACTGTGTGTGTTTCATGCCTTCACAAATTGACATGATACACACACACATAAAATCGTCCAGTGTGGCACAATGGGAATTGCTTAGTGAGACCAAATAGATCTGCAGCTATGCTGTGTGGAGAAACCTGATGAAAAAGGTTCAATGCTATAACAGAAGTTCAGGATTAAATTTCAGATGAGCCAAATCTACAGGGAGCTTTATAAGCAGGAGGAATCTGCTTTATTGAACTGACAGGACTTTCACTGCTCTAAAAAATGCAAAGTATAACCAAATATTTGTCTGGGAGGCTTTAGGCACAAAAATAACAACAACATTTATAGAGATGAATTCCCCTCAAATAGCTTTTTTTTTAAATGGTTCAACTTGTTCTGGATTGTATTTGTTATGTTGTGAAAAGTGTAGGTGAATTCCCAAATCTAAAAAAAGTCTGCGGTGCATTGCTTTCACATGGATGCTTCTTTATTAATGTCAACTGCGGTCAGCTGGGTATAAATGCACGTGCAGTAACTTTTTACCACATTTTGCACTTTGTTATCCTTAAAAAGTCCATTCTATTGAGAGAAAAGAGAATTATCTTCTTCCACTATTTTCCTTTCAACTTCATTGCTGATGAAGTCAAAGCTCAACAGGTAGGGCCCATACGTGTTTTGCTGATTTCACTGTATTGCTAAAGAAAAAGTCCCAATGGTTTAATAGCATGGATCGATGGGGAAACAGCGGGTCACCTCGACTTATGTTTGACAGATATGAAAGCTAAAATGCTTTGACTTTTACATTTATTAAGACAAAAGGACAACATTCTGGGAGGGCCCAAGGGTGAAACTGAAATAGCTAAGAAAAGTGCTGATGTATAACCTGAAATGACTAGTTATGAATGATAAAGATTATTGAACATGTACCTGATGAAGGGAGAAAAAGAACAGAAAACTCCAAAACGATTACAACAGAAATGTCATCAGCTTGTTCACCATCCTAACATCACCAGAAGACGATTGTTTAAATACCATCACAGCCCTATACAATGTGTGTGAGACGTTACATGATGGGAATCATGGTGAAACTTTCTTCCCAACAGCCAACTTCACAAACACAAGATTAATTTGATAAAAACCAGCATGGAAGAGGTTGGTACTTAATCAAATGGATGTGAAAACAGCTTACTTACACTCTTCCTCATTAATTAAGAGATCTATCGACCAGCCAGAAGGTTATGAACAAGAACGTTTTGATGTGTAAGCTAAAAAAGTCTTCAAATGGGGAGAAACAATCTGGTTCCAACTAGAATGATTCCATTTTGAACCGAGAAAACCTCTGTTTCTAAACAAAAAAAGAAGAAACTGAAAAAGTAATAACGATCGGTGTTGATGACCTGATTTAAGCAACAGGCAGGAGGGGTAAGGAAAAACGCTTTAAGACAAGAAAGGAAGGATACAGAAGAAACGGGTGGAGATCTGGTCGCAGACAAGTTGGTGGCAAGACATCTTTAGCTGAAAATGGAAATTAGACAAGTTTTCAGAATTGTGGAATGTCTTCACAACCGTAACTTTTTAACACTTAATGTGATCAATGTGAATCAACATATTCTTTTGCAGAGAAAAGTGGCTGTGTGCAAGAATGTGACACTTTATTTGAATATCGGGGGAAAAACGCTTTGAATTGTTGCATTCGGGTGCAAAGCTGCTTTTCTCTGCCGATCAGCTGATTTACGTTGATCAGGTAAGGAGTTACGTTTAGAGCAAAGCCGGCTTTGACAGAAACATTTCTGGTGTTAACGTTTTAACGCTTAAAGCTGAAAAAAACAAAAACAAACAGTAACTTTTAGCGTTGCCAGTTAAATTATTTCTTTTGGACCAAAATAAAGGAGTATTTTTGCTGACTGAAACAGGAGAGAACACATCTGGTTCATGTCAGAGTGCCATGTGGTCTGCAACCAGGTCCTCTTGAGGATCCTGGCAAAAAGCTACCTGCTAACTACGATGAGCAGGGGTAGCAGGTGGAGAAAAACTATTATGATATGGTGTGGCCTTCAAGGTGCTTGAAACCTCAAACTTTCTCTGAGGGATTTTTTAAATTATAAGGTCATAAGGGTGAAGAGTTTTTTGTTAGGACAATCATTTATTGCTGACCTTTTAACCCCAAAGAACTGATTTTTAGAATCCCAATTCAAAGTAAGTCTTCAGAGACCTTTTATAGTAAGCCCATACATTTATTTTTGTTTTAAGTACATTTTATTCCGTTATGTCTGATGTTCTGAGAGATGCAAGCGTTTGTTTGGATGCCCTATTCCAAAACTAAACAAGTACGGTGGGCCAATACTAAGGCAAAAATCTGCAGTAACACATTGAAATTATGAACTTTATTTTGGATCCATGCAAGCCCACATCTTACAGATCAACTACTTAGATAAGCTTATTCGCCTTGGCCCCTTGCTATTATCATCCAACCATGTACATACCTCATGAAGCACATGGACAGCCACCATCACAAACGGGATTAAAGAACACAGCAAAGCAAAACAACGCAGAGCATGGCAACTTATAGCATAACAGGTTGCTACTGTAAATATCCACATACGGGAAATTGCTAGATTTAATGCTAGGGAACAATAACTAACTCTAAGTCTAACATCAATAAATCTAGAAAAAAAAACAGGAAAGAAAATAAAAACAAAAGCATTATGAATTTCAAAAATACAATATGGGTTCTAAAATAAAACACCATCTCCAACTGTCAGACCCCTTCCATATCCAGTTAATCCTCTGTGTGGCTCATTGTGTGGTGACCCTCAAGTGGCTTTCTATTGTAGTGAGCTATAATAATCAAGGCTATAGCAGAGGGCACTGAAAACAGCAGCATGGATGAGGTGAAGGTTGTCTTTTATTTGCAGCAAAGACCTGAATGCTCTCAATAAAGTTCAAGTAAGACGAGCCTTATTGAAAAAGCTCAAAAATGGAGGCAGGCCAGTGTCACTCGGATTTTCTGGGGGGAAACCAATCATAACCAATTTCACATTTCTTGAGTGCGAATGCATTTAATAAGCCAGTGTGTGAAAGACACAAGTCAGTGTGTGTGTCGCCTGTGTGCGTGTAATGTAGTGGGTGTATGTTGCCTTGCCCTTCTTGTCTTTTTAATAACATAAATGCTTTACAAAGCATCAACACACATGGGACCACTATTTAAAACGGAACCGTCCATCTTCTACTCGCTTTGTGATGGCTAAATGACCGGCAGGCTCATATATTTTTTTTATTTTAAGACAAAGAAGTTATTACGTCATTTGTTCCAGCTTACTAAAGCTATAGAAATTATAACACCAACAACAACACAAAACTCTTTTTTTCTGTTTTAAGGGTCCTTCATTGAACTATTTAGATAAAAATACAAAAAAATGGTTGTAACCAGTTGTGAGTAGGATAACATTTGTGTGGACTTTTAGCAAGCACCCGCAGTTATGAATGTCAAAGTATTTCCTTTCTCTTTATTCTCTCCTTGTCTCCACCTTGTCTTATCTGACAATTAAAGGTATCACCAAATCTTGCTCATATCAAACACCCTCCTGCTGCTGTCCTTTCATCTCTTATCATATTCCTCCATCGTTTTCACTTTCACTCCCGCTCTGTTTACCCACTCCCATCTTGCCTCAGCCAGCATATCTGGCAGAAGCATCTGGCATGGATGCTAACATTTTATCCGGTCTGGAACAACAGAATGTGTCAGATGTTTGGAACTACAGGGGCACCATCTCACAACAAGACACCAATCCAATGGTTGTAAAGAGACTGATAGAAATTTTTTGACAGGGGAGGTACTGATGTTCTTTGAACCCCCCCCCCCCCCCCCCCAAGGTGTATTGCATGAAGAGCGTCAGTAGGGGATGCATGGCCTTTCATCTGATCCGTTTTACTAACACCTTGCACGCTGATAGATGAATGTGCAGAGCCTTCCAATGATCTTTTGCCTCACAAGCATATGAACCATCAGCAGAACACACATTCACACCTGTGGTGACTTGGTGATATGGCATATTTGTGGTCTTTAAAGCAGATGCCACTTACAGGTACTTCCCTTTGATGGTGTCACAGAATCACAAAATTCTGCCAAACAGCAAAACCCAGGAAATAAATTGGAGAAATCAAACAAGCCTGAAGAAAATTCCCATTCTCTGTTGTACTCTAGTGATTATTAATCTCTTTTTATCAGTCATTGCTGCAAGGCTCATCAGGCAGCGATGGACGGTAAAGATGGATGAGGGCAGAGAAATTAAAGAACTAGAAGACAGGAAGAGAATTTGCTATATGATGATGACAAAAGAGAGATTATTATAATAGGAAAAAGGGAACAGAAACTGACTTCCATGTGGGAGTAAAAAAAAAGTGTTTTTCATTTATGCAAAAGCAGGTCGCATCATGTGACTTTTCCAGCTCCAATTTTTCATAAAGAAGCTTTTAAGCAGTCAATGTATGACAAAATGTCTTCATATCAAGACTTGCAGTCCCATAAAGTTGTTTTGTGTTTATAACAGGCTTGCAGAATTTTCCCTTATAAGGACCCACTCAGATGAAAACCATGTTTTGGGGATTTTATTTACATGTTTTTGTGGTATATTTCTCATTTTGGAGAACATATATGAAAAATTAAGCTTACAATTGAATTTCTGAGTATTGCTTTATTCAAATCATTGAGAATTAGGTGCAGACAAATAAAAAATAAGCCTATAAGACCTACCTATAAGACAACAGTCCCCCCCCCCCAAAAAAAAAAAAAATTAATTATAATTAGAAGACCACTGGGAAAGATATATATCAAAAGATTATTGGAGTGGGACTTTAGAATATTTTTTGCACTTCTTTTTATTTTTCAGCTTTGTGCTACCAAGTTGCTTTAACAGACTACAAAGCTAATTAAAAATACTCAACTGGCAGATAAATGGGCTTACTCTTTGTAATGACACATAAAGTAAACCTTTGTATTTCAGTATTTCAAACTAAAAGGATTAGGGTGACCATTTTGGTCTCTGCTGAAGCAACAGCTAAATATACAGACATGGCTAGGGAAAAAAGGAGCTTTTTCACTTTAAATCTGTTTATAAGATTCCTCAGTTTTTCACTTGATGTGCCTGTTAAAGCTTATGGGGTGAGGTTGAAGGTACATGTTAAGCAGAGAGCAGAGGAGACTCAGTTTTTTTTTTTTTTTTTTTTGTAAACAGATAAGTGCCAAAAACCCCAAAAAAATACTAAAAATGTTTGTTATCTTTATGTTCTAAATTATTGAATATTTTATGTGTTCACTAATCTGTGGAGTATTTTCTCCCAAACTGTTTTATTTTTGACCATGTGTAGCTCACTAACTGCCCTTTGCTGTATCATCAAGGTGGCCCTTTGGTCTGTAATCACTTGGCTTTTCCCCACTTTCCCCTCCTCTTCACCCTCTCATCTTTCTTCTTTTAAATACTAACCTGAACTTTCTCTCACCATTCTCCCCCCCTACACAATCGCCCTGGCTCTTTTTCTCTTGTGCAGTTGCTGGTCAGTAAAAACATTGGTCCAGAAGCACAGTCACCCCCTGAAGGTCATGCAGTAGGGTCAGCGCCAAAAGGGTCTGTTGACAGCTCAGGCTTGTATCAGCTCGTTATCCAGATCTGATACTGGGGACAGATTTAATGCCTGCAGTGTTGGAAGCGGCTCAGAGTCTATCACATGCCTGCCCTGCAAGAGGTAATGGCCATGAAATCTCCCTTTTTTTTTTTTACCATTTTACTGGACATTAATGAACTGTTTTTTTTTAAGAGCCATCTTTGTCTAAATTTGTAATAAAGTATTTTTTATTGGGAAAATCACAAATTATAGATAGAAAAAAAGCATAAACAATAAAAATTTAACTTGAGTACAGGTAGCAGAAAAAATATTTGTCTAAAAATTAGACAATCACCCAGATTAAATTCCAAAAGCCACACATCAGGGTTTCGGGTTGTGCAAAATCGTATAGATAATTTTGTTGTTTCGGTAGTTCAGAAAACATTTTGTTAAACATGAACCTTTCCTTTTATTTATTGCAACCCAACTTGTTCTTGAATTGGCCAGAACCTCTGGAACTTTGCTGATTTAGCTGTGGAAAACATTTTTCTTCCCAGCAAGACAAAGGCCTATTTAACTACGGAGCACACTGAAGAGAGAAAAGGATACAGAGAAATGGGAGTACCATTAAAAAATGGCCTCTAAACCACATGTGACAATAGCCAAGATTGCATTTGAACCCAATTCATCGAGGTAAAGTGGCCATTTGAGGAGGTTTGGTGTGGAATTGGTGTTCCTGGATAGAGACAGAGGAATACAAAGAGTCTAAATTGTTTGTTATATCTGTATGCCACTTTTAATCTTTGCTGCACACAAACACTGAATCTGAGTAGGATAAAGAACAACAGCAGATTTGAGGGCATGAATGGGACATCAAAGAAGACAGAAACTGATAGATAGATGTCGGCCATAGATATAGTAAAAGATTTGAACGTTTTAACACGGATCGCAATAACTTTTTGTGAACTTTGACATTAACGATAATTAAACCTTTGACTTTTTTTTTTCCAAAAAAGAGGTTATGGTTAAAGATGAAGTGATATGGACACTTCCCCTTTTTTTGTTGGGTCATTAAGACCGTAAAATTCACAGAAGCTGCATGTATGTCAGTTTAATGGCACGTATTTATAAACAAATACATGAACTCTGTGGCCGTGAGGTTGAATGTATCAGTGCATGATTTAAAAAAAGGGTTTCATCTTATGATAGTTAATTTAATGAGCAAACCACAAAACATCTTACAAGACGCCACAAAGAACAAAATAACAAAATAAGGCTTCTTTTTTTTAAACACATTGGCCAATTGTATGAAGCAGCTATAAATAATTAGGCTGTTCAAAACAACTTGTTATTTTGCAGGCCATTTGTGATCTAAAAACAACTATCAAGCTTTTTAAAATCCTTTTTTAGTAAAATGCAGCAAACAAAAGTTAGAAGTCACCTGGGGATGTGATTATCAAAATATGGTAATTAACAGATTCCAAGTTTTTACGCTGTTCACTTTTATGACCGACATAAAAAAAGGAGAATCATCAGGGATGTCCACATGAAGGATGGCTCCAGGATGGACAAATAAGAAAAGGAAAAATAATATTAAGACACGCCATAATGTTAATTCCCCCCCCCTACAATTCATGGTCATTCTATAGTTCTGACCAATATTTATCTATGGTGGTTAGATAAACTAATAATGATAAAAAAATTATGCTATACCCTATTAAATTGCATTTAGAAAATACATCTTTGTAACTTGTGTTTATAGTCTCTCTTTCGCTGCATTTAATAACACATTGGATAGATAAATATTTTAAACCACAAAAACAAAAATGCTTTATTACAGCATCACAAAAACCTGAAGACAAAAACTGTTTACTTCTGCTAGTAAGTTTGTGCGTTTAAGTTTTTTTCTTCTTCTCAAGAGTGGAGGACTATTTAGGTGTATATGCTCACGTATGCATCATCAAAAATGTTGTGCTAAGACAGACTGTTAACCCTTTTCCTTTTGTTAGAGTTTGGTCTCCTGCATTTCGAAGGCTCTGAGGCATAATAGACCGCTGGGGTTAGTATTCTGGCAATCACACAATTCTGTCACCACCTCAATAATTCAATGAGCAGAGCAAATTATCCCAACAACACAATCTAGTGAGCCTTTCCTCTTCATTTTGCTGATACAAACTCAGAAGAAAAAAGCTCAGAAATCTTATTACAGCCATTCTAACTATTTTAACAGACTGCTGAGACGATATTGGGCACACAATCATTTAGAATGCTACATACAAAGACACGCACGCTAAAATAGTCCAATCTACATCAACAAAAAACAAATATCTGTACAAATCTTACATTCAGTATCAAACAAGTATGGAGAGTTCTTGATTTCTCTCCCAATTTAAAGTTGTTAACAACATTTAGATCATCAAAACATTTTATTTTCCTGTTTAGTCCTGTGCCGGGTGCAGGGTGAGGAAAGTAGGTAATGTCCAATGGAGTTTGCTTGTTCATCACAAGATCATGCACAGACAAAGAACTGCTCCAACAATGGTAAGAAATTATTACTAATGAGTATTGGTAATTTGTGTCATATTTTTATGCAAAAAGGGATCAGTATCGCATCAAACCTTAACCCTTTAACTGCCTGCTCAACCAAACCGTGAAGCACAATTAGAAAACACGTTATTAAAATGATCAATAGTGAGGGATTGATCATTTCTCCCCCAAGGCAATAAGCAACAGAATTAAATCAAATTAAAAGGGTTTGATACGGTACAGTTTTGTTGCTAAGACAAATAGACTCAGTTTCTGACTATATGCAATGAGATGACTGAGAGCTAACCACGAAACCACCACATGCAGCCTTCTATTAACATCCAAGATTTCTGATGAGTTGTAGACCTTCATTTGAACTTGTCAAAGCCCACAAAAGAAATAATCTGTTTCATTACATTTGATTTACTTTTATCTATTTTATTTTATTTCTCCTTAATATTAACATATTTGGACTACTGTATAGAAATTTGGGGGAATAATTATAAGAGCTCACTACATCCTCTCTTTTTACTTCAAAAACGAGCCATCAGACTTGTACAAAAAGCCGGATATCTTGATCAAACAAACAATTTATTTTATCAATCTAGACTTTCAAAACTGTATGACCCTGTTGATTTTTACACTGCGCAACTTTTATACAGAGTAAGTGGGAAATCGTTACCATTCAACATCCAAAAACAGTTCTTAGAAAATGAAGGAGGCTACAAACTGAGAGGATGTAGTTTTTGGAAGTTTTTGTGTCTCGGTGTGTGGCACTAAACTTTGGAACAGGTTAAGTAATGAGCTCAAAATAATGTTCAAATAAAAAGAAAACTCTGATTTAACAATATGAAGAAAAGGGGAGTGAAGAATCAACAGGTGTTTGAATAATTCCAAATTATTTGCAAAAATAAGATTTGGGGTTTTGATGCACGGTTTTACTGATTTGATGATCTGATACTTTAGGCGCTAATTTGACACCATAATTTCATGTAATCCATGGACAACAGTGAAGATCACAAATAATTGAAGAAAAAAGTTTTATCGCAATGTCTAGCTGGTCTAGATGATCCCACTCCCAATGTTAATGTGCCTAGGATAGCACCGGGTTTAAGCAACACACAACAGGAATGAGTGAACTCAAATCTGTAAACAACAATAAAGTCAGATCCAAGCTGCAACACCTGATAAATGAATATGAACATTGGTATGTCAAGTTCAAAGCTTTAATACAATTTTTCAGTTAACAAATGATCAACTCAGTGTCTGAACTGTTTCATGCTATGAACACTCAATTTTTAAATTTGAGGATTACGATTTTTCAAATCGGTTAGGCAAAAAATCAAAGCTGCTTTGGATTTCTTAGTGAAGCATGTAATTAATAAAATACTGGTAATGGTGATTGTTAATAACAATTTTTTTTCAAATCCATAATTAGTAAATCTCTTAAAATGTACTGGTTTTGAAGCTTCCCAGTCTTTTTCTGAGGAAAAATGTGTTTATGCTCTAATGTGAACATCTCAAAGTGAGGAAGAAATCTGGCAGAGAAATCCTTCTGTTTAAAGACGGTATCCCTATTTAAACAACCACTACACTTCAGCTCACAGTGTAATTCCCTCCAGTCACTAAACTAAAACAAAGCCTTTTTTTAAACATCTACCACGCACTTTTCTGGCTTTCTTTCCATTTTTGTAGTAAGTTTGGATTCTAATTCAACCAAATATCCTTTGACAAAATATTCAACACTAAAATTACAGTCAGGCATAACTGTTGGAAAACAGGCGCCAGGGGCTCAGGCGTTTGATGACTGAAGGGTCGGCGGTTGGATCCCCGCTCCCCCCAGTCAACTGTCTTTGTGTCTTTGGGCAAGACACCCTTCCTGCCTGCAGTGTGGCTCCACTGGTGTGTAAATGCATATGAATGTCTCTGTGATGGTCAGAGGGACTGTAGGTGTGAACTGGCAGCCACGCCTCTACCATCACCAAGTATGAATGAAGAGTGAATGAATAATGGACACATTGTAAGCGCTTTGTGCGACTGGAAAAGCGCAGATAAATATAATTCATTATTATTATTATTATTATTGTAAACACTTCCTGCAGACTAACTTCAACATTATTTTCAGAAACAAGGTGTTGCTAATTGCGCGATTAACTGTACAACGATGATGTTACCAATTAACTTTTCGACAAGCTTTTCCAAAGCTTGTTGAATATTATTAATGGCTTTAAAAATTACTTTAGCTTAATGAATTTTAAAATCTAAGAAAAATTCTAACAAATTGTGAGGAAACAGATAATGACTTAAAATGATCGATTGTTGTTTTATTTTTATTATGAAGTTTGCTGTCTGCTTCTGGCAAATGCAAGTTAGAAAGTCAATCTCTGGATTCCCTGCCATCTGGTGTCTTCTCTGAGTTTGTACTTGAAGATGCTGTCATCCATCTGCCCCACAGAACCCACTTTCATCTGAACAGTACAGGCTGCACTGTGAAGATCATCTGCGCTTAGCATTTATTTCTTGAGAGGTTTCAAGAAGATTGAGCTGAGTAAGAAGCACCACAACCGCAGTTTGAGGCTTTCTCAACCGTTTGGACTTTTGACAGCTTGATAGAAAAAAACCACAGTGTGTAAGATTGAGGGTTTGTGCCTTTCAGAAGGTGGACTGCAGCCCACGAGAACTGTTAAGAACTCTCAAGGGTTCTCCTTACAGACCCCTCAGATCTCTCATTCAACCTAGTAATCTTTAGAAATATTCATAACTGTCATTCATGGAAGTCTAGAGAAGTGATGAATTTGTCTACTCAAAAAAACAAAAAAAAACAAATACAGGTCACGGTTATCTAACGGTTAATTTGTTTAACTCTGATTAATATGCAACTGAAAAAGTCAGGCTGCATGTAGGAGTAGTGTTGCTAGCTCAACAAAGTCACTATCACACCCACACATATGTGGGTACATGAACGGTGCAATTTTGGCATGGCAAGAGAATGACTGTGATACAGAGCCAGACCAGAGAACTATTCAGAACTAGAGAGGACGATGGCAGAAAAGCAGGCGTTAGAGTTTTCATTTTCAGAACTACCATGTGACTGGCTTTGTCTGTTTTGCCAATGCAAAGCACTCATACAGACACATTTAAAGATGTATTAATTTGTTAAACATGCTGGAATATGTCATAGTTTGATGGGGGAAAGAGAGCTAAAACTTTCTTAACTCTTAAAACTTCTTTTATCTCTAAAAAAAATACAATTCCTGTTACCAGTGGCTCTCTGTTAGAAAAGAGTGTGGCAAGGAGGTTTACAAATCTCTTAATGCCGTGATTTTTTGTTATTTTGTAAAATTGTCTGATTTGTATTTAACATTTAAATGGGGCAAAAACTGCTCTGGGTAAGTTTTTTGGCAACTGCTTTACTATGTTATTTTAAAATATCTAAAAGAATGTTTGTGTATGTTGACTTCCTTAAACACAGTGCTTATTTAAAAGCAGATTTTTTTTTCCCTCCAAGTTCATCTAAACATAGTGTCATGACTTGTAATGTGGACAGACCCAGATGGTGGAACCCAGAATGAGGACAATGGTAGGTGAGAGGTAAGTAAGAGTTTCTATTTTCCTTCCAGGAGAGATGGTCATGGCTTGGTAAGAAGCCGGTGAGGACAGTGGCTAGTGGCGTGGCTGGAGGTAGTAGCGCGGCTTTACTGAGCTTGAAGTTTTCCCAGGGCTTCTGGATGGCTTGGACTGACTTCCACACTGGAGACACTTGGAGGCTGGAATCCTGAGGCAGGGAGAGATTGGTTAGAGTCGAGGCAAGGTTTGAACACATAAACATGAACTTAGACTGAGACCAGGTTTAGTCACCATAAGGGGCAACGAACTGGCGTTGGATACTGGGGCTGAATCTTCTTAAGAGCTGAAATAGGTGATGAGGTGAATTGGTCCCAGCTGGTGGAGTCAGGTGCAGAGCAGGGGGGGAGGGGGGGAGGAGACTGACAGGCACCATAACACAGTTTTTTTTACCAAGTTGAAGACACTTCGCCTCTAATCCAAGAGTCTTTCTCAATGCTGAATGAATACTATTTATTCTAATTCTACATTTAATGTTGGATAAACATCTTCAACAACAACAAAAAACTAAGTCCATGTGAACTTTTACATTTTTTTCAGATATGGAACCATCCTGGAAGAATGAGTCTTTACAGATACGTACTTTTTAGACCCCTTTCTTTGTAACATTAATCTGATAAATTCAGGTTAATTGTTATAAATGGAGGTAGAATTTATGTAGAAAGGCTTGTTAGTTAGTATTTACAATAATAATATGTCTCACAATGTCTTAAAGTCACTGCAGAAACACTTTGGATTGAAAATGCTTCAGATGGAAACTAATTTCCTCCACTGTCTATTTGGAAGAAAGCCTTTGGATGAAGAGTCCATGTAGTTTTATCAACATATTAAGCAGAGCATTTGTGTGCTTCTATGTTATAATGCACCAATGTTTCTTTTTGCCAAATTTACTCTTGAGGTTCCAGAGTAAACCACTGTACTGATCTCATTCATTCATTCATTCATTCATTCATTCATTCATTCATTCATTCATTCATTCATTCATCTTCTGCCGTTTTATCCCTTTCAGGGTCACGGGGCTGCCGGAGCCTATCCCGGCCACTTGTGCATGGGCGAAGGCAGGGGACACCCTGGACAGTTCTGTCTGCTACCCTGACTGATCACTGCATAAAAATAAATAAATAAATAATAATCGCATCTCATTTTCTTCAGTAGAGTCTTTTAAAAGGTCTGCAACACTGGAAAATGGTTGCATTTGTTGTTCAACATCCATAAATGTATGACTGTTTAAGGACTGCAGGTGTGATGCACCATTGGGGGTGCACTAAGTCTTCCTCTCACAGTCTAAAATCATGCTTCATAGGTTGATTGATGTGTGTGTGTGTGTGTGTGTGATTGTGTGGCCCTGTGATGGGCTGGCAACCTATCCAGGGTCCGCCTTCTCTCAGCAGTAGCCAGGTTAGGCTCTGGCAGGCCTAGAACCCAAAGGGGATGCAGCGGGTTAAAAAAAAAGGATGGACGGATGAGGTAGCTTAGGAAACTTGGAAATCTGCTCTTAAATGCATAAAGTGCAACAGTAATAAGGGTGGATATGGTGTAGAGGTAGATAGGTCGACCTCTGATCGGAAGATTGCATGTTTGGTTCCTGCCTTGCCTCCCTATATTTCATAGTGTCTTTGGGCAAGACACTGAACCCCACCTTTTCTCTTGTGGTCATAGGTTAGCACCAGTGTTCGGCATCAGTGTGCGAATGTGTGTATGGTTGGGTGAATGGGACTGTGACTGTTTTGGGCCTTCGGGGAAGGTAGTAAAGAGCTAATAAGCAAGTACAGTGATCCCTTGATTATCGCGGGGGTTACGTTCCAAATAGAACCCGTGATAAGCAAAACCCGTGAAGTAGAAACCTTTATTTTTTTTACAATTATTATATAATGAAATACACTATTATACATTGAAAAGAATGAACAAACCATTTAACAGGCTTAATCAATTGTTTTTTTAACAAATAAAAGTACTTTAGAAACGTTTTTTCAACAAATAACTTCTGTAGTGTGCTGTCAAATAATAATTTCAATCATCAAGAACAGAAGGCTTTAAATTGCGGAGATTAGCCCCGCCCACCGCGACCCGAGTGGATTAAACGGAGGAAAATTTAAAATGATTATGAAAATAAAAAAGTACAGTGGGACAGATAATGACTCCGGTCTTCTTTTTCACTGCTCTTCATACTGAGCCGCTGCATCCTCTGCAGCGTTTTCTCCTTTTGAAGCCCGCGGTGCAGCTGCAGGTGTGTTTGTTCGGGAGAGGAACATAGTGATCGGCAGTTGTTGTCGCTCTTTTTTCTTCTTTGCTAAAGATCCTTATACACCGACATGCCACCATCGATTATGTTGGAGAACTGTAATGAACGGCTCATCAAAGGGTCCCATTCTTGAGCTACTCGCTGAGTGACTTTTTAGCCAATCAGAATGCAGAACACAATGCACAATCCAAATCCGTGAAGTAGCGAAACTGTGAAAAGTAAACCGTGATATAGCAAGGGATCACTGTATACACTGTTTACACCATCTGTACTACAATAAACAGAAGTACTGTCTACACTGCCTGTCCCATTTTAGCAATTATTACTTGTGTATAAATAAAAACCTACAAATGTTCAATATTCTAAGTTTACATGAACCAACATGTGATATTTTCTAGTACTTAAGATTATGACAAACTACCAAAGAGTCTCACAAATAGGGAATAGTTTACACCAGACAGGTCATACATTGAGGTAATGACGCATGTTCATTTAAAAACAGTCAATGCTTCTCATATTATGGGGGGTTGTTGATTTTCTCATATAAGGTCTTGCTGTCGGTGAGCTAATTAAGACAAACTGTTAAAACTGAATGATTTCACTTTTCTTCTCCCATCCATCCCCACAAACCAAAACTCATTCTCTAGTTTCAAAATGAATCGGTAAAATTGACTGTGTCCTTGTAATCTAAATGATGATCGTTTGCCAGTGTGCAGCGCTCCTGTAAAGAAATCAATAAAAGTCTAAACAGCTTTGTTTTCTTTTCTACTTTTTTATTTCCTTCCGTCATTTAAAATATTTTCTTATCTTGGTCTTTTGCATGTTTTTATTTTGTCCTTCTTTGGCACTCTTTTTTTGCCACAGCAGTTGTTGGCAGAGACTCTATTTGTTGTCAAACCCATCAGTTTCATTTCATTAAGACAAGATTCAGTCGTCTGCTCTTCTGACACCATTTCCATTCGAACTGCTTCATGCAATTAAATTCTGTTGTGGGGAGATAACGTCTGAGCTGCAACTAGGTCTCGTCATAAAGCTGAATAAGTGCTGTGTAAGACTGTTGAGAGACTACAATAGCATTGTTCGTTTCATTTGATACTCTGTTCTTTTCATCATGGAATGATAGTCTTATATTGATACACACTTAATTCTTCAAATATTAATAATTCTTAAAGAAAAAGTAAGAATCTAATGTTGGTAAACATTTAGGCAGTGTTAAATGTTTTTTTTCTTTCACCTGAAATGTTTACAAAGTCAAAAGGTTTTGACTAGAAATGTGTTTACTGCTCTAGTACAGGATGCATCTTTTACCACTTCTTGAATGGTTTTCTTCACCAGAAACATGTTATATGCAATCATTTTAGGCTAAAGACTGCAACGTTAAGTTCAATTTGACCTGCTAGCCCATGATACTGTTGTTTACCACCTGGATCAGGTCCCACTTGTGGACGATAGCTTAGCAGTAGTAAGGTGCTTTGATAGGATAGAAGCTCATCAAAGCACAGACATGTGCATGATGCACCTAAACAGTTGTAATTTATTCAACCTAATTTAACCGTGTGAGTGTGCATAGATTGAATAAATGGGTATTTTACTTGTATTTTAAAATATGTTTGAATTTTCTTTGACACTAAACATATTTAAGTGAAGGCATAATTTTTTGCAAAGTGGTTACCCTTTATATCCATCCATCCTACCCTACATTAATGCATCTATCTAAATTATTTTAACTTAATCAGATATTGACTTTAAAACAATATTTTTTTTTCATTTTTACTCTTATTTAAAAAAATTATTAACATTTAAATAATTCGTATAAAACTATATTTAAAATGTTACCAAAAAATTTCAAGCCATAAACAACACCCTTGTCATTATTACGGCAGGTGTTGAGTTGTAGTAAAACAAGAGACCAGAACTCTAACATGTGGTTTTAAGGAAGCAATGGAACGATGGCAGGACTTGCTTGCATTAGTAAATACTTTTTTAAATGGTTGCTACTTCTGCTCTTCTGCACAAAATCACTAAGCAAATAAGACAACAGATATCAATTTTTTTTTCCATTCAAAATAGGGGTTTTGTTTGCCAGTTAACTCTCATGTATCACATTTGTTCTGCCTCCAATCAGTTTTTAAAGGCTCTGTTTTCAGATCCAACTTTTTCTCCTGGACATCTTCAGGGCTAGCAGAAGTGTTCACCTGGGCAGCTGAAGCACTGCATTATGGGATCTGAAGTGAAAATGATGCCACCGTTGTATTTTGTGGGGCAGCTGAAGTGCTGCATTATGGGATCTGTAGTTGACATGTTAACAGCGCTACATTTTGACTGGCAGCTGAAGCGCTGCATTATGGGATCTGTAGTTAATATGTTACCAGCGCTGCATTTCGCCAGGCCAATATTAACACGAATATAAAATGATCTTGCGAGCCGGATAAAATTACACAGGGGCCTTGACTTTTTTTTTTTTTTTTAACTTGTCCCGTCCAACAGCTGGGCAGGCAGATGAGAGCTGAGGGCCTCTTGTGTTGGACATATTTTACTTTAACAAGAGGGGTTATTAATCTTCAGACAAACCAAAGGTATGTCTGTTTATGGTGAGGCCAAACTTTATTAATTTCAACCATGTTTGAAAATTTTGGGTGTTGGACCAGACGGAAAAGGAAAGAAGGGAAGAAAGAGAGGGATGTTAGAGAGGGAGTGATAGTAGGAGAGGTAAGACCATGAAGCAGCATAGAGCAGACAGGTTTACTGGTTGTTTATCATTCTGATGAGATTCAAATGTGTAGTACAAAAGTGGCCTTATCCACACACACACTCAAATGTATCAACATACCTGCACTAACAAAAATGTCCACATATCCCAACATGTACACAAACAGATGAGTATTCACACACGCATACCTATGCTTTAAAGCCAACTAGTGTAGAAAACTTTTCGTTCATTCAATCATGCAAACTAATAGTGCAAGGTAGGCTAACACCTGTGCTCATGTGAAGTGTTATATTTCTTCTAAAATGGATGGTGGAATTCCCGAAAAGAAGGAGGGCCTTGACCCCACACAGACCCCAATCCCTAGCGCCACACAGGAACAGGCGAGACAACCGCCCCAGGCGACAGAACCGCCACAGGCCAGGAGCCAGCAGGACCGCGCGAAGACTGACCAGAGAGCAGGGGCGCGGAGGGAAAGCGCGCCCCAGCCCAACCAGGAAAGCAGCCCCCTGCCTCGCCAGGAGAGCCCAACGCAGGGCCCCACCGGAGAAGGACGCCCACAGCCCCAGACGAGCACCCCATCACCACCCAGAGGTTCCGGGCATCCCCCCGCCCCAACCCCAGAGGTACGAACCAGGACCCCCAAGGGAGACCCGCTCCGCCTCTCAGGCAGCCCTCCACCCAGCCACCCCGGTTGGTCCAGGGGAGGAGCAAGGCGGGGCCCTTCGCCCCCTTGAAGAACCAGGGAAAAGAGGCCCACAAGGGGTGTTGTAAATATGGCCCGGTCAGGCCTCGGCCACTGTTGGAAGTTGTGAGGCCCAGAGCGCTCAGGGGCAAGGACAGGACCACCCCCCAGGGGACACGAACACCGGCTCAGGTTTGTGCCAGACCCCACGCGGCGGAAGGCACATGAGCCAGGAGAGCCGGCACACCCGGGGACCGCGGCCGCCATTGCCAGGGGCAGCACCCCCACCAGGAAGGGGTAGAGGGGACAGATGGACCCAGGTCCACCTTCCTTGCAAGATGTTTGTATGCGTGTGTTTGAGAGAGAAATTGTGTGTGCATATGTGTGTATTTGTGTTGGAATGTATATATTGAAGGGAACAGAGTTTGTGTACTAGGGGGTGCAGTTAAAATTGGCGGAGTAGAATTTGCCTGAGACATCTTCTGATTGTCACGGTGATGTCCCCTCTGCCCTCCCCACCAAGGGCCCCTAAATGTCTAAGTGTGTTTAAAATTGTGGATGGTGCTGGGAGGACATCCTGCTGCTTGCTGGCAGTGATGTCCAAAGCACCCCCACCAAGGACCCTACATGTCACAAAATTACAGTGAAGCCGAAGAGGGAGCCCACTCCATACGGCAACCATGGGAAGGGAGCCACTGCCAAGTAGCCCCAAGGCGCATCACGGGCTAGACCCCCTACCCCCCACCCTAATATGAGGTTATATGAGGAAGGGGCTAAGTTGGGGACAGCTGGTAGACTGTCCCCGGTGGTCAAACAGCTGTCCCCCAGCCTCCCCCAGCAAAGGGGCCAGGCCCACCCAGCCCAGGGGCCCCACACAGCGGGTATGCGACACCCTAGGCCAGCACCACCCACCTACACAGAAGGCCAGAAAGCGTCCCAGGTCAAGCCCAGGCCCCACCCCCCAAGCGCCGGCCCTAGAAGAGCTCTGGTCAGGCCCCGACGGGACCGAGGCAGCCAGCCGGCCGGGGCAACCGCCGATTGCCTCAGCGGAGACCCCGACCCGTCAACCCCCGTCCCGTACCAATTGTGCCCCCCCCCAGAACGCCCCCCACAGGACAGACCGACCATTACCCACCCACTCCAGCCACTGCAGCGAAGCCGGATGACACAGAGAAGCGACGGGGCTCCGAGAGGTTGTCACGTCCACCCACAGCCAGCCAGGGAAGAGGCCAGTCCAGCCCAGAGTGCAGATGGGCAGCCCATCCAGCACCCGCTGCCCCCGAGCAAGGCCCCCTACTCGAGGAAGTAATTAAGACAAAAGGCAGCCAAGAAGGGTTTTAAGTCAACTAGCCTATTTTTACCTGCAGTGCCAGAATTTCAGCCTTCAGGGAAGAAAACCCTGAAAGCAGCAGAAGTACTAAAATGGAAGAAAAGATGGAGAAAGGTATTTAAAAAAAGCACGCAGTTATTCACTTCCCCTATCACAAAGTACTTTACATCTGTGGGCAAGGATTGAAGGTCTAACAAGGTCTCGCTATTGCCCAAAAATTTAAGTTAAGAATAGCACAGTGATGTGCAATTCTTAACCTACATTTAAGTTTAGAATGGCATTGCACATAGGGACAGACAGCAAAGCCACACACAGAATATGATTAAAAGGAAGTACCAACAAAAACGTCTAAAATCATTACCATTTTAAAGTTGTACAAAGAAATTCTCAAGTTTAGCAAATCTGAAAATTGCTTTCAGTTTCTTCCTTTGGCTATTCAATGCTTTTTTACTTTAGAAAGATAAATAAATAATGACATTTCATTAAAAATTAATACACACACTCAATGTAACACACAAGCAAACAGATAAACAGAAAAGGATGTTTCTGACCACACTGGGAAATTTAGCTTCGACTGGTATGTCCCGACCAGACTGTAGTGAGACTCGAGGTGGAAAGACGGCTTGACCACAGGAAGACTCTGTGACAGTTTATTCATCAGCAGGTGTGAGGTTCCTCTGACACACCAAGACATGCAGTCTGTTTGGCTATGTTTGCACACACGATAGCACAAACCGTCTGGTATCATCAAACACATCAAGACGTATACACAAACAAACCTTTGAAGCAGACGTTTGGCCAATCAAGCGAGAGCAAGGAACCTGATGCATAGGTTACATGTAAAACCAAACCCTTCAGCTGCTTTATGAGAACTTGGCTATGCCGCTGACCTCGTTCTTTTCTGCTCTTTATGTGTGCAATTCAGACAAATGTGACTGCGACCATGCCTCAGATTCATGATTGCTAAATAAAAGAAAGAAGAAACAGAGCTATCTTTGAACATTAGATTTATTTATCTTTTTGCCATAAACTTTATAGACCTCAGTTTCTGTAGTTTACTGAAACAGTTTTACTTCATGTCAAATTAGGAAACACCTCAGAAGGAGGTACACAATGAAAGGTCAAAGATCCTGTGGGACTTCCAGATACAGACTGATAGGATGGTAATGGCGAACCAACCAGACATTGTAGTGGTGGATAAAGAACAGAGGAAAGCCGGTGTGGTGGATGTGGCAGTGCCAATAGTGAGAACATCAGGAAGAAGGAACATGAGAAACTGGAAAAATACCAGGGACTCAAAGAAGAACTGGAGAAAGCCTGGAAAGTGAAGGTGACAGTGGTGCCTGTGGTAGTGTACGGGGCAGTAACCCCCAAACTGGAGGAGTGGCTACAACAGATCAACAGCTACCTGGAAAGACCTCAGACCTCTCAGTCCAGAAAAGCGCAGTGCTAGAGCAGCTAAGATACTGCGCTTGCTTCCCTCAAGCCCCCAGGCCTCTGGTAGAGGACCCGAGCTTGGAGGAGAAACCACCCGAGGAGGGTGAGAGGGGCAAACATACATTAAACTATATTAAACTATGTCGGGTACCCAAAAGCAATCTACTTCTACTTTTCTTGACAGATTTTTTACAGATCAAAAATGTTCATTTACAAATAGAAATTTGTTGTCTCTCATTTTTTATATTTCTTATATATATATATATATATATATATATATATATATATATATATATATATATATATATATATATATGCTATATATATATATATATATATTACCCTTTTCTTGTTTATTGGTAGTTTTTCTTTCTTGCTAAGTTTTTCTGAGTATTTACCCATGTCTTTAGCAAACTCAAGTACACTATAGTTCAGTTAATACTGTATTTGTAAGTCAGCTAACCATTTGGACTTAAAAGGTTTCAAAAGGTAATAAAGCTATTGCATTCGTTCGAATTTTAACTGAGAAATTATATTCACAAGAATTGAACTGTCCCATATTTTGGATTTTGTATTTTATTAGCTCAGTTATATTGATTTATGTACTAGCAACAAACTATTTTTGACCCCGAGTAAAAAATTGAACTTGATCGAATCCCAGGTCAAGACTAAACTAAATTTGGCTCCGTCATGTTGGAAATCAAGCCTGCATCCATGGATCCAATTCCTAAATGTATTCCAGTGTCTATTCTCTATTGGCTAACTGAATGTCTGCATGCACTTATGTATGTGCAACCTCAAGAACTGACCTGTCACATCGTCCTTTTCCTTCTCCTGTGGTCTCCCTGTCACAGTCAGAATAAAAAGTGATGAGTGGCACAGTGTCTCCCTCAAGTAAACAGTAAAAGCATGCATTATGGATTGTCATGTTGGTAGATAACACATGGTGACCTTTTGGATCAGGGGAATGTCCAATAAAAACTTTACCAGAGAAAAGAAATCACTGCACTTGAACGCAGTGCAGTGTTCTCAAATTGCACAAAATATGTGGTCTACTGAAGAGCTATGGAGTGGCTTTCGATCAATAAAATGCTCAATTACATATATCGTAGACAGGTCTACTGTTAATGCCTGAACGATTGTGAAAAATCACCTCCTGGTCAAGGAGGACGTCTAAATGGCAAAAATAGCATCTTTGATGCTTCATTATTAATGTCTGAAAACAAGGAACTCTGCAAAAACAAAAAAGGTCTGTGCATGACTGTTTATGTGTGTTTGGAAATTTGCTTCTGTGCCAATGAATGCAAACCAAGGACAAGATGCCCCAAAGTACCACTTCAAACCGCACAACAGGCAGCACATGCTGGCAGCCACCAACCCCAGGCATGCAAAGTCATGGACCGAGCAACAACTAATCATCTTTCTTAAGGCAGAACAAGAAAAGGCCACCGCGGTGAGAGGTGGGGATCAGGCCTTTGACCATAAGATGGAGAGTGGACACCCCATGTGTCCAGGATGCATGTAACTCATAGGCTGTGTTACAAATTTAAATATTTCATTCTTTTTTTATTTATTCCTCTGTACCATTGCTATAACATAAAGTTACATAATCTGGGTAACAACATGGAACATGATTTGAACTTGGTGGTGATATGTTGCAAAACAAAATATAAAACATATTCTGCAGATTCCAACAGTCCTGAGCAAAAAGAATAAATATTCTTGGGTTTAAAATGCAAAGGGCTTTCTGTTTAGAGCGAAACTTGGGAAACCCAGGAGGGCAATAAAAATGAATCCTGCTTTTTCAATTTACATGTGCTTGGAGCAAACAGGCCAGTTAATTCAGGTGAGGTGGCTGCATATTTACCAAAACTACTTTGGTGTTAGACACTCAGAGAAAACCCAGTGGTTCTGAGTCAATAGTTTAAGCACTCATTAAAAACAGTTCAATTTTATAATGTTTGAATTAAATTGACATTTTTTATTCCAACAGAGTGCAGCGCTCATTTTGTTTTTTAGCAGAACTTTTAAAACTTTCTATGCTGTGCAATGTTAGAAATTGAATAAGAACGGTTTGCCTGTGCGTTTGCTTTTTGACATTTCTCTAATTTGGTTTTGACTCATAGCAGCGGAGAGCTTAGCTTTGTTCTGACTTTAATAGAGAAGACTCTGGGATCTGACAATGACTTGAACAAGCACTTCTCTTTTCCTCTTTTCCTCCCTTCAGCTTCACTTTACATCCCAGAATGACCTTTATGAATAATGAGGAGCTCCCAGGTAACCGTGACAACGGGTCTTCTTTAAAGGTGGCAAACAGACACTGCAATAAAGCAATTCAACACCTGACAAGGAAGTATGGTGTGTTTGCTTCGCCCACTGAAAAGCAGAAAGGAAATCTCCTGATTAACGCTGACAATCGGAACAGCACATTGTGCAAGTACATTATTAATAAACTTATAAAAAGCCTTAGCTTGCTTTTAAAGCCATGAAGAGAAAGTGGAATGCAAGAATGAACTGAGGGATGACAGCAAGGTTAAAACATGGTTTGGCATGCCTGCAAGTAATTTATGGGCTCCACTTGTCCTATTTCGAGGCCTTAAAAAGTAAAATAACCAATTTTGATGGTACTAATTAGCTTTTTTGTATGGAATGATATTTTAGTTAGTACAAAGTACATAATTAATAACCCACAAAATGCTAATGGTTTCTGGGGCATTCAGCACCAACTGTTTCTGCAAATTAACACACATGACAAGTGGGATTTAAACTACAACATACAAATACTAATAGCGTGACGCATATCATAATTAGAAAATATTCAAAAATTGTTTGTTCTGGATAACATTTATTTACTATAACAAAAATAAAACATCAGTTTTGGTATTACTGGACTTGAGTGCATCTTTCAACACAGTTGACCACTCCAGTCTTTTAAACAGACTGCATGACATGGTTGAAATCACTGGAACACTACTCAGCTGATTTGAATCCCACCTCACAGGAAGATATTTTATTGTCAGTGTATATGAGTCATCATCTGGGAGGCACAGACTGACATTCGATGTGCAACAAGGTTCAGTCATTGGTCCTACACTACTTACCCTTTATATGGTTCCACTTGGTGATGTCATCAGGAGACATGGCTTGCACTTTTGTAAGTTATGCTGACACCCAGTTTCAGCCGCACTGGATCCCAATAACTTGGCAAACTACAGACCCATTTTAAACTCATCGTTCCTGTCCAAGGTTCTTGAAAAAGTTGTTGCTGCTCAACTCCACCATCATCTCTCAACGCATGGCTTATATGAAAAATTTCAATCTGGTTTCCGGTCAGCCCACAGTACAGAGACAGCCCTGGTCCGAGTCATGAATGACCTACTTATAGCTGCAGACCAGAGCCCATCTCTACTAGTCCTTCTGGATCTATCAGCTGCATTTGACACAGTGGATCACAGCATTCTCCTTCACCGTCTTCAGACTACTGTTGGACTCTCTGGGAACATATTTAACTGGTTTAAATCATATCTCACAAACAGGACAGAATATATGGCTCTGGGGACTGCTAAATCTCAAACACAGATAGTCACCTACGGAGTGCCTCAAGGCTCTGTTCTTGGACCGTCACTTTTCACCATCTACATATCTCCACTCTGACTGAAGACTCAAGACTGAAGCCATATTAATCGGTACACCTCACTCGATCAAAACATCCTCCATCAAAAACATTCTGGTGTCTGGTCACAACGTTCCGCTCTCTTCACCTGTGATAAATCTTGCTGTCAAAATCAACTCTAATCTAACATTTGATCATCACATACATCGCCTCTCCAAAGTGACCTTTTTCCATCTTAAAAATATTGCATAGCTCCGCTCCTCACTCACCCAGTTTGATGCAGAAAAACTAATCCATGCCTTTATTTCCTCCAGACTTGACTACTGCAATGTTCTCCTTGTTGGGATTCCTGGCAGGAGCCTGGAAAAGCTTCAGTACATCCAAAACTGCACTGCTAGGGTCCTGACGAGGAGACGCAAATTTGACCACGTCACTCCTGTTCTTCAGTCACTGCACTGGTTACCCATTTGTTCCAGAATTCATTACAAACTCTGTCTCCTCACCTACCAATGTGTCCATGCAACCTCCCCTGCCTACTACTTTACTTTATTGCTCCTTTCCCCGCATGCCACTTCACGACTCCTCCGCCCAAACTTTACTCACTGCCTTCACCAACTAAGAACCAGGCAATAGGAGACAGAGCCTTTCAGGCTACTGACCCTGGACTCTAGAACAACCTTCCAGAATCCCTCAGAGCCCCACAAAGCCTTGACACCTTTAAAAAAGGCTTAAAGATATTCCTTTTTAATAATGCTTGTTACTTTTCTTTTGTTGTTGTTGTTTTCTTCCTTCTTATTTAATAACTATTGTTAGTCCTGTTTGATATTGTCGCACTTTGAGATTTTTCCTCAACATGTAAAGTGCCTTCTAAATAAAATTGCTGTTATTATCATTATTATTATTATAAGTGGCTGTGTCTCATGATGTCTTGGGACCCATTGATGACCTTCTAAGTTGTATTTTAGATATTGAAATATGGACGGGAGGGGACTTTTTAAAGCTCAATCAAGACGAACAGATACTTTAATTGTCGGCCCTGAAGCTAACAGAGAAAGGGTCAAATCCTACTTATCAACGTTTAACAGAATGCGTGCAGTAGAGTCAGAAACTTTGGTGTAATTTTAAATGAAGACCTTAACTTTGAAGCACATGCAAACCAAGTTCCAAAGACTACATTTTATCATCTTAGAAGTATTGCCAAAGTAAAACCCTTTCTCAAGCCAATGCTGAAATATTAACCCATGCTTTTATAACATCTAGAATAGGTTATTGTAATGCTCTTCTTTCTGGTATAAAGAAAAAATACTATCAATAAGTTGCAGCTTGTTCACACCTTTTGACTAGAACCAGAAAGAAGGATTGAATTTAAGGTTATTTTCTTAGTTTATAAAAGTTTTAATAGAATTGGCCCTTCATTTTTATCATATTTGCTTATAGTGTATATGTAATGTATTACCAGAAGCCCTCAGGTCCGCAGGTGCAGGTCTGTCAGAACAAAAACCCTCATTTCAGCACCGTGGGCCTCGTCTGTGGAACAGCCTGCCTTAGGATGTGAGGGCTTCAGCCACTGTGAAGGTATTTGAGAAAAATACTTAAAACTCATCTTTTTAGTAGAGCCTTTACATCGTTTTTTAATGTCCACATGTTTTTCATTTGATTTTATGAAATTTATTAACAATGTAATTAATTTACTTTACATTGTCCTTGTGGGATGTGTTTGGTTTTTTTGTATTTTATTTATTTTTTACTATATTTGCTATTTGCTATTTTAACTATTCTTTTTATATCTTACTATTATCTATTTTATTAGGGAATGCACTTTGCGATGCTTTGTAGCAGAAAAAGGGCTTTACAAATAAAGTTGAATTTTGAATTTGAATGTAAACATGTATAGGATGCCTCATTCTGTATGGAAACCTGTGTTTGTGTCTTCTTTTCTTTTTTAACAACTGCGGCAGTCCCCCATCTAAACCAGTTCACAACCAGCTATTGCCTTCTCACAGCAAAACACTTTACCTCAGCTGTTAAACAACGATGCTCATAAAAAAATTGGTCCATAAAGATTTCTTGTCATAATTCATTTTGTTGACAGCAAACATTTTGATGACAAAAAAATGTATTATTGATGGGTTATGATTTGTTGTTATCCTCACAGCATAGTCATTTTGTACATTCTGGTACTGTTGCAGTTTTGTCCCAAAAGTACTGTTATGCCTAACATTTGTTTCTTTTTCTAAAAAAATATTTTATGACTTGGCCATCTGTGCTGTTATGGTAACATTAAAGTGGGTTATGTTGCAGATATTCAAAGTGATGGAGTTAAGTTTGATGCTTCAACAACAGGATATCAAGCCCTATTGAACACCAAAGAAGAAAAGTACTGTGATTTTGAAAACGATGTACAATAGGCCTAAAGTGCAAATCACACCGACTAGTCACTATGAAAAAACATGTTAAAGATCACAGTGGCAATTAAAAACATAGCAAAGAATGAAAAAAAAATGTTTTATTCAGGAAATGAAAACAAAATTCCAGAAACCACAAAACAATATTTAAAAAAAGGTAAATATTAAACTTTTCTGAAGGAGAATTTCCAGAATTTTCCATTTTCAGAAGGTAATTTCCAGAAATCAAAATGAATTGTAAATAAAAAACATACAAACAAACAAAAAAAACAATAAGAAGCCAGAAAGGGTACTATGGGACATCACTATATTTATTCTTCAACACATATGCATGCATGCATGTGTGTTTATAAAATAAGTGTCTAAAACATATAAAAATGTAAAAAAATTAAAGTTTCCAGTATAAATTTGTTCTTTATTTAGTACACTTTCAATTGGCATGATGTTAAACTTTGAACAACTTTACGGCCTTTTTTCTACTCCTTTGGGTTCACACAAAAACATTTTTGCATGCAAAGTCATTTATTGCATTTTCCATTTTCAGAATAAATGTATTTGAATGCACAGACACTGGCTGGATGATTCATTTATAATCTATAGTAGATATTTTTTCATTTCTTCATGACTTGTATTTTTAGGATGAGTGTGCATTTAAATCATCATTTTAAAGCTCTTTGTCCTGCGAGGAAATTGGAGCTAATGGTATTTACACCAAAGTATTTTTTCCAATACATCTGGATATCTTAAGTGAGCAGTTCAAGAAAAAATACTGTTAGATTTGAAATAATACTTTAAAAAATGTATATGAGTATTTGCATTTGGATGGCTGTGTATCTACAGAAAGAGTTGCCAAATGTAGCAAGCTCATGTGCCAGCACAATGGGTACAACTCCCCTGGTGTCCAGTGACCAGGTTGGGAATCATTGATCTGAGCAAATCAATAGTCAGCCCGTCCATCTCCCATCCACGCTCAGTGGGTCACCATCTGTGTGTGAGCCCTGATCCTGTCCGAAGTCTACACGTAAGCCCAACAGCACACACCAGGTGGCTGCCATCTGGGTTCCACCGCTTAACACACAGTATGGTTCTGTGTGTAGGAAAGTGTTGTATCTGAGCATGGATTTGTGAAATATGGAGTGACTATTAAATGCTTCATTTGTGGGAGTGTACAGTCACTGGGCTGTCAGCTTTGAGGTGAAGATGCACACTGTTATTTTACAGCGAGGCGTGTGTCTATAAATTTGCACGTAATCAGTTAGCAAATCTTAATTGGAGTTGCTGGCTGGGGCTGAGGAAAGTGGCGTAATAAAACACAAGTAGCAGGGGGTGTTTGTTGTTTTGGCTCCCCACTTTCAGAAAGACTGACTGTGGAGAATACTCCATTTTTAAGATGAGCAGAAATGCATGGAAGTGTTGCTGCACTGTTGTCTCTGAACCAGCCACTATCATTACAGTGATCTACATGACTTTCATTTTGCAATCTTTGATATTTGGTAGGCATGATTTATTTTCTTTTAAACAGGTGCAATATTTGCTACTGCCTGCTTTCTTTTGTTGTTTTGGTTTTTTACATTTAATATGGCAAAATTTATTACATTTCTGAAATAAACAATTGTCTGAGCCGATTACATAAACTATCAATGGTAAAGCTAAAATAAAACTTACACATTTAATACAGATTGGAAATGGGAAATCACTGTTTCTGTCCCACTTAGATAAGTTGCATCCTCTATTGGACTGAGCTCCAGAGAACAGGCCACTCCAGAACCTTTATAAACTTTTTACATAGCCACTCCTTCATTGCCCAGGATGAGTTTTTAGGATACTTGTCCTGCTAAAAGATCCAGGCACATTCAATACTCAATGTTTTTACTGATAGAAGCTCTTTGCCCAAAATCTCACCATGCGTGGCCCCAAAAATACTTTACCAAATGTAAATAGTTTGTTCTGCCCTCTTTCCCCACAAGTAGTCCTAAATCATGGGGTCCCCACCGCCATGATTTAAAATGTTTCTTTTTTGCAATTAATAGGCAGAAAAGGTTTCACCCCACTTTTTAAGAGAACAATGTGAATGAATGTCCATGTGAATACTAAAACTCGGAGTGGGAATAATTATGCAAAAGAGTAAATAAGAACTTATAAAATTAAATAAATGAAAGAAAGAAAGAAAATAAGAAACTATTTTATGTTCCTTATTAAAATTAAAAATTGGATATTTTATAAATGCAAAATGTTAAATGTTTATTTGTTCATGTAGAAGCTTTTACAATTAAATGCAAATTGTATAAAAATCCTCTGCAATATTTTGTCTTGCTTTGTTTATTCTGATCAGCACAGTGATATTTTTAAGGTAAATATGTCAACTATAAAATTAAGCTAATACATTTTGTTTGAGTCTGTGTAAGAAATTTTACTGTATAGTTTGTTTTAATAACAATTTTTTCAAGTCATATTTAACACTTTGAAGGACTAACATCCTAAATGACAAACTTATAACGCATTTGGTTTTTTAGTGTCAAGCCGGACCATGACAGGGAAAACAACTTGCTTGTCATTTCCATATAAAATATCAACTATGGAATTTATTCATTCTTACTGAGTTTTGGCAGTAGTTTCCACAATAAACTGGTTTTAACAGTCTTTCCAAAAGAAAAAGTCCAACAAACCATTTATAACTTCTTATAAATACAGCATGACCAGCTGATAAGTTGGCTTATTTAATCAGATAAGGTAAAATAATTCTTGTCTCACTTCATTGTGTAGTTTTATCTGCCCTGATTTAATGTGTCTGTGTAAGCACGGACAGGACACATATGGCTACGGATTGTATTGTATGAATAATAGCGAGAATTTCATGCATATTCTTATGACTCTTCTTTGGAATTTTTTTATCTGCAGCATCCATAACTGCTACATCCTCTAAACATGAGACCTGATGTATTCTTCAGAGTGTAATTTGAAGGTGTTCCTTATCTGTGCATGTCCTATTAAATACATATCCATGCAGAGTCTATGTTTGCAGCCTTTGTCCCAAATTCCCACACAGTGTTACCTGCTATCAGAGTAGCAAGGCTGCACAGTGGAGCAGAAAAGTAAACATGCAGTGAACTACTCCTGGTCCCTTGGTAAAAGTAGCACCAGCTATACATCACAAGAAAGTGACCTGGAAAACAGGGTAATAAAAAAAAAAACAAGGTTTGTAGAAAATGGTTTAAAAATATGAACCTTTGAAACAATGATGGAATTAAACTTTCTTCTGACAATTTTTTCCTTCTTCAAAACGTCTAAACTTATAAAAAATCTGCAAAATATGATGCATGTCATTAATAGCACTAGAAGAATTTCTCTGTCCTTTCACAATTATACATCATCTAGTGTTCTTTACTTTATCATTCTGTGTTTTGCGTTTTTTAGGATTATAGGTGCTTGCCTGAAGTTGACCCGCAATTTGAACAGTGGGATTTTTTTATTGGATGTTTTATTAGTGGTATTTGAATTCCAATCAGATCAGAGGTTGTGGCAGAAGGATGTTGATTTAGTACAAATAAAAGAAATGTCATTAAAGCAATAAATAAAAAAATAAAAAACCTTTGCTATCAAGTTTAGGTAACATTTTTTCGTTTTCTGGTGTATAACATATCAAAATATTAGAAGATTATAAACCGCTGCCTCCTACCAAAATGCTAAGGTCTTTTTTCTTTTTACCACTCACTATTTTTGGGTTATGAATGCGTTATATGTACTGATCAATATTTGGTATCAAAAGTGTGAAGTTTTAGAAAAACCTCCAGGACAAAATTATAAGACGGACTTATAATTTTGATTCGTTGGATTATTTTCTACTGTATAATGTATCTGTTAAAGGACTGGTGGTTTTTTTCTATATAGTTGCGTTCAATCCTGTTTTTTCCTGCTTTGTTCTCTTTTCCGATTTTTCGGCCGCTCTGTCACAGTCACACCTCATTTTCAGTTTTTAATCATTCCAGGTTGTTTCAGTGAATTAATCCTTTGTGTATTTAGGTTTATGCTTTTCAGTAAGTGAATGTCAGGTCATCAGTTTTAGCACCCATTTGTTCTCCATGTTTCAAGTTAATCACAATCCAATTTTTTTTACATTTGAGTTCATCATTTAAAATCTCTACATCTGTGCCACTAAGCTAGTTGGCTGCATTTGGGTTCATCATGACCGGAAGAGATGCAGATTTTAAAAAGTCTGCACAAAACAATTTAAAAATAGTAGGAAAAACAAAAGTTTTTCTGATTCATCCACCTTCTGCCACAAATAATTCTAAGTACCATGCCAGACAAGATTCCAACAGGTTTAATCTATTTTATTTGTTTGGGTGAAACCCTTCAAATGCTGTTTTTATGTTCATATTTAATTAAAACCAACAGGACAACAATTGAATGCATAATTTCAATATTTGTTTTAGTATAAAATATTACTCTTTAAAAAAATATATATACTTTGAATGACAATGAACTTTTTTTTTCCAAAATAAAAGCTCAAGAGACACTTTTTTGTAAGATAAATATAACAGAAATGGATTCAAAACAACATGTGTAGTTTTTTTAATCTTGTAAAATATTTTTTTTAAAGAACTAGCTTAAAATATTTGGTATGCAGGTGTGATAAAAGTTTTCATCTTAAACTATCAAACATGGTTGCTGATCTAAAAGGTTTTTTATGTATTGTCAAAGCCATTGTGATTGATAAACATTCTGTTCAAGTTAACAGCTGAATTGATTGCTTGGCATTTGTGTGTTAATTTATTTTTCGTTTCAGCACCCACTTCCACACACGTCACATTTTTGCCAGCAATTTATTAAATATACAACAGAGAGAACATAATGGAGCACATTATTCTTTCTGTTTTCTTTATGCTATTTCCATAAAATGATTATTAAACTGTTGTGATAAAAACAGGATTTTGGTAATGAGAAAATCACTCTCTGCTGCCAGAAATTGTAAAAAAGAACGATCACTTAAAATACATCACTCTGATCTTTATAACTTAACTACCAGTGTGGTAACACTGCAGCATTTATGTCCATTTGCAACTCTGTCTCATGTAAAAAATCATCCATGCCTTATCATCCCCTCCTCTTCACCAGTTTGTTAACATGCAGACAGCTGATCACAACAGAAATCAGGGTGCAGTCAGAGGAGACTGGATCATTCCCTTTAGAAAAAGACTGCTTTTTCTGTTAGAGCTGCTACTGAGTGGAACTGCACCCCCATAACTATAAGGAATCAAAACCCATATAATTAATTTAAGAGACAGTTAAACAAACGGCTCACTGACAATCAGAGCTGTCAACACTACACCTCCTCTCACCGATTCCCACTACCATCTTGTCTTGTATTTGTGTATAGGTTCGTAAATTTGTCTGATTTTGGATTGTTTTATAGGCAATTTACTTTTAGGTTAACTGCTAACTTTACTGAATGTATTGTTTAATATATGTATGTAATGTTATATAATATGTAATTTTATTTGCTCTTTTAGGGCGATCTTAACATCTACGTAGGGGCTGCAGATGAAAAATAGCCCTTTGGCTAGCTCCGGCATATTGACAGAATTGTTTATCAACATGCGCTGTCCCTGTATCAAATATAAAAACAACATATATTTTTTTTCTTTATATCTGTCATGAGAAAAACATCAAAAACCCTTTTTTCATTGGAGTAGCTCTTTAACATCCAAAAGGCATTTTTTTCAATAGCTACATAGAGAGACTTACCAGACATACACTGGTCAGGCAAAAGATCAGAAAACCTTTTTTTTTTCACTAAAGTTTACGGTCGAAAAGGGAAAAAAGTGAGGGGGTTGCCAAGGACCATGTTTTGATGGCTAAACTAGTGGGAGGTTTTAAAAAATAAATAAAAATAAAGCGTGTGTGCCCTGTTCCCAGGTTGCACGCTTAAAGTGCATCAAAACTGAACCAGGGAACAGCAGTGAAGCAAAGACCGGGTCATGGGCGGTCAGAGCTTAATGATGCATGTGGGGGGTTAAAGCTAGCCTGTTTGATTTAATCTAAGTGACAGTCTGTTTCTAAGAAAGTTAAAATGGTTGATGCTGGTTGTGACATAAAGTGATAAGAATCCTCAGTCCATCACTTTGATGGGTCATCATAGCTGCTGAAATGTTATGGTATCTATGTTGACCAGTTTACATCCAGAACAGATGAGAATCCAAGTTTTAGGAAGAAATTTCACTTTTTGCAGCTTTTCCTTATCAAACCTAATTATACCTAATTGACACAATCATGATTTATGCATTGCTAGTGGATCACAGTTTAACTAAATGTTTATTTATTTCTTATATGCATAAAGCCACTTATCAAAGTCATGTGCTGGAACAAAACAATAGCGTCAGTAATTATCAAAGTTGTCACAAAGACAGTTAAGCCCATAGTATACTTGCAATTACATTTTTTGTTCTGTGAATTCTGTGTGATTGTTTCATTCATTATGCTTCTGTTTATGGCTTTGATTGTGCAGATTTTCAGAATTTAAAGTTGGCTTAAAAGTTGGTCATCATTCGCGTTTCTCTTTGTTACTGTTTTCACCCAAAAACTGTCCTCAAGTCTTTTAAAGCAAACATATAAGGAAGGCCAAAATATTATATTTTTATTTATCATTTTAGAGGTAGTTATCACAGTTATTCATTACAGTGTTTTGCCATAAAAAACAAAATTTTTATGAGAAAAAATGTTAAAATGTTTAAAAAATGAACAGAAAAATTTATGGGGAGTTGACATCTGTGAAAAATACAAAAAAAAGCAAGTTTTTATTAATTGAGTCTTTATACTGTCAAAAAAATCCTTTAAATCACAGTTCCAGCTAAGGATTTTGCAGAAAGAGTAATTCAAAAACAAGAATTCTACTGTTACAAACCCCTATTGTAACAGTAAAATCTGTCCAACACAAGGGGCCTTCAGCTCTGATCTGCTTGCTCAGCTGTTGGACAGGAAAAGTTAAAAAAAAAACCAAAGAAATGAATGGGAAATTCTTTTCAGTTAACTGTAAGGGCGCTCAAATCAGAAGCTGGTCAGCCTGAACTCTTCTGTTTTTTTTTTTAATTCTCTACTGGAAATGTTTCCCTCTGATGCCCAGTCCAATAAGAGTGTGTGTTTAAAACAGAATATTCAGAAAGGTGTAAAATAGTTTTCATTCCACTGTGATGTCAGATTTTTTTATGCTAAAGGGATTTTCTTCTTACAGAAACATCCAGTTTTTTAGCTACACAATAAACTCTCCACTATGTGTTCAACACTTTTTCTAATCATCTGACCCATTCACTTTATGCTTCCTTTTAAAGTTACCTTTAAAAATGTAATTCAAATGGTAGTGCTAAAAAAATCTAAATATACATCTCTTTATTGATGTGAATGCAAGGAGTTTTAGTCCTTTCTGCTAATAAGACATTGGATCTGTGCTATGCAGCCTGATGGTAGAGCAAGAGCACAGAAATCTATCAAATAAACTGTATTTGTTGGGAAACATGTCTGCCTTTATTTGCAGACACTCAAGGTGGCTGGTACAGTTTACATATATAAAGAAAAAAAGGAGGACTAAAAAGCCAAATTACTCAAAAAGCGTCAAAATGAACTTTTCTTTACATATTTGTGTTTCGTACCAGTTTTACTGACTGAGTCACATCCAATATTTAATAAGATCTTTCTCCCACATTGATGTAGACCTGCCCTATCCAGAAATGACTCATCAGAGTTGCGCTTCCTCTCGGTTATTAGGTACATCATTGGTTCCGGTGTCAAAAAAATCACTTTGATACTGTTTTCGCCCTCGCTCATGCTTCAGTTTCTAAAGGCACAGAGCAGAATGGTGATCTTGTGATTTTTAATTACAGCCTTTAGTTATGTCTTTGGCTGCATTATATAAGAGCGTGCCGTGGCTCTGTTTGCTGTGAAAGGGGGGGGCAGCTCGCACACATCGCTTCTCATTAGAGACACTCCCGGGGCCTCATCAAAGATCTTCCTCCTTACTGCCACTTCACTTCCTCACATCTTCCATAATGCACCGTTTTCCCAACACACCGCTCCCTACACCTCCAGGACAAACACAGCAGCAAAAACATTCCTCCTCAGCTAACTTTTAACCACGTTGCTTCAAAAGGGAAAGGATTCACAGTGACTCCTTTTTGCTACGAGCTGTCGCTCCTTTGCCAGCCAAATATGGCTTTTACACTCGAATGTTGGAACTTGTACAGCATCAAGCAAACGTCAGTGTTTGTAATGTTGTTCTTCAAAATTTCTGTGAATCAAAGACACTTCAAAAGAGCAAAGGTTTGGAAAGAAGGCCTTTAACTTTGATTTCATAAAACACCTGCTTACTATGATTTAATCACACTTAGAGTTGAACAAACCTAAGTCCTATTGCAAAATATTTTTTCATGGTGCTATTACTTCAAACGGAGACCTACTAATAGTTTGAGTGATCCACACCTGATTTAATAAAGCCCTAAAAGTCCTACATTCAGTCGTTCATTCGTCTTTTAAAACCGTTTTGTCCCTTTCTGGGTCACGGGACTGCCAAGTCTTTCTTTTTAATCAATTGAACAAGGAAGATGGTGAACTCAAAGATGACTGAAAACAGAAACCTGTTGTTTAGAAAATGTGAAAGGCAGAAGTGTTTTTTTTTTTTTCTGTAATTTGCAACCCATTTTCCTATTAGTTGCACTCATTTATGAAAAGTTGCAAAGCACAACAGCACATTTCACCAAATTGTGTTAAAAAATAAAAAAACTGTTGTTCTCTGAACTTTTATACATTATTAAGCTGATAGGTTGTCTCTAAGGTGAGCTAAAAGCAAAAAAAATGTTGGAAAAGTAAAAGTTAGTTGTGAGCAAAATAAAAATGCAAAATAATATTGAGCTTATTTTTTTGTGCGACACCCTCCCTCTCTCTCTGCTTCTTTATATTCATCTCTCGATTCTCAGCAAATTGCTCTGAGACTTACAAAGCTCCTCTAGCTGAGTCCCCACATGGGAACTGGCCCAGGTCTACGATCTGTGCCTCATACACTTCGAACTTTAAGTGTGATGCCATCAGCTCAGCCAATTAAGCCTTTTGTTCCCCTGCAGTCCTGCCTTCTTCTGCTAACACTAGTAATTGGAAATGAAAATAATGTATGTGGCTTTCCCAGGTGGCAGACAAGAACTGTCTTCAGCTCTCCGTCTGCTGTAGGACATGTGGAGCTTTTTGATGTATCGTTAATTTCAAGCATAAAAGAATAGAAAAATGACAGAAAAGTCAGAGTCTTAATAGTATAATGGTAATAAATACTTTCCCATTAAGACCTATGACAGTCAGGTGCTGTCACAAGACCAATTAAAAAGTTCCTGTCATAGAGAGGCCACATGTAAGAGGAATTCAAGCAAAATGATCAATGTATAAATTAATTTCATTAAAAAAAAAAAAACTAATATAAATAGTTACATTAGCTAAAAGATGAACTTATAATAATTCCCAAAATTCAAAAATTGTCTTTTTTTGCTGAACTCCTAAGTTTTGTTCCACTTCTCACTTTTGTTGGGATTTTTAATATTCCTGATGTCTGAGCAAAAAGAGAAGCTACTTAGTATTGTTTTCTTCCACCACAGCCTTTGACCTGCAGTTTATTTATTGCTGCTCTTTCTCTCTTCTCTCACACTGACAGACTGGCTAAGTAATTTTATGTCATCATTTATGTGTTATGTTGACTAGCTGTCAACATGTCCAATTTTCCTATTGGATGAAGTTGTTTGAACTTTAAACTCATTATATTAGCCTCAGAAATAAAAAAGTACTTCCTACTAAAAGATGTTTCCATGTTGTTGGGTTCTCATTTCAAAGTGAATAGGTGTATAAATAGAATGCAGGAATATTTTATGCAAACGTAAAACACCTCGTCTAAAGTGCACTTGCAAATAAGTACTGATTTAAATTTTAAATAGCTCCACGATGATCATGAGCATAAGCAAAATATATTGATGGTCAAACCACAAAGAAAAATACAAAATTATTTATTTAAAATATTCCTCCCTCCTCCGGTGGGAATCTGACTCCATTCAAGTTTGGGTCCTTTAGCAGAATGCTTGAGGATCCTGTGCAGCATCTAAACTGTTTCTAAAACTGCTTTCATTTACTCTAAATACATATAGGCTGCAATTATGAAAGTTTGCTGAAAAAAAGAATGCTGGTTGATCATGTATCTGCTACATTCAATACTCAGTAATCCCCTCCCTTTACTTTTTTTGATAGATTTTAACTGTAACTCAAGAGGACCTGCCTGCAGGGATCAACGTCCAGAGCCCGAAGTCCTCTACCGGAACGGGAAGTCCCTCCATATTGCTCCAAATTACATTTTAACAGGCGATGCTAACAGTTACACTTTTTCCCATTTTAAGCTTTGAGAAAAGTCTTTTCAACACTTCCGAACTCTTTTGGGTTAAAGTTAAGGTAAATAGTATAACTTCCGCTTACGGGCTATGATGTCAGGGCTATCTGGTTTTGTATCCTGTTATTTAGCACATCATTGTCACAATAAATAAGTAGACCACAAAGGAGCTCAGAGTGAATTTATACCATGTGTAAGAATCAATGATAAAACATATGACATCAAGAGGTTAAAAAGGAAGAGAGTTAAAAATCATTTTAGATTCTGATTGACAAGTACTGGGCTGACTGAACAAAGAATGGAGAAGGGGTAAACATGCGCTCTCACCCAATGCAATTCGCGCATCAGGGAAGTCCAGTTTGAATGTTAAGTTGATGCACAGACGCAATCAAAGATTCTGCGGCACGAGTTGAGCATCGGGCGCCTCAGTCTGGGCGCCTTAGCGTTATGGGTATCACGCTGCAATCTGGCCGATGTGAGGTGGCGTGAGTTCAAAAACCTGAACTTTGGCAAAGAAGACACGTCACGTCAACCAACAAGGAACTCAGCTTTGGCCTGTGACGTGTTGATGACGCGATCAGCAGGTGGAGACCCAAAAAAATAAGGAGGGCAATCTGGTACATGCATATGTGCATGCAATGCACAGTCTTCTACAGCGCAGTCCATCTATTCATGAAAAATAAAATAAAAAATAATCAAAGCTGCAACAGACTGGAGCCCATTTTCAGTACATCAACAATCAGAAAAAGCTAGAATTGGCAAGGACATAAATTATCACATTATTTTAGTCCATTGGGTAGAAACAACCAAAATCAATCCAGACTTTCTAATCTAAGTTTACAAATGTAGCTGCACAATGTACATTTTCATTTCAATGTACATTTACATTTTTTTAGTCACATGATAAAAAAGGTCTATAGATTGTCTATAGACTTGACTGATTTTGGGCTGTATCAGCAACTATGGAATACAAATGCATTTCATTGCAACAAAAGAAGATTCTTGCACCAATCTATGATGTAATTTTAGGGCCACCAAAAGAAGAAAAAAAAGAAGGTAAAATTAAAAGATTTTAAAAAATAAATGTACGACTTTGAAGTAGTAATTATGTTGTTGTTAATGATGTTTGTAACCTGGCCCTAAAACTCTGTCGTACTAATCAGGAAAATCAAAATAGGATTAAATGTGGTTTAGGCAGAGCTATATACTTGGTGAGTAGGCGATTTATTTGTTTGCAAGTACTGTATTGTCACAACCATAAGGCACACTAAAAAATCTTAAATTTTCTCCAAAATGTAGGGGGCGCCCTATGAGGCGGTGCGCCTAATGTGTTGTTGTGCAAATTTGTCATAGGACTTAGGAGAAGACGGCATGAGAATGGGGGAGGGAAGTGTGGGTGAGTGAGGTTTACGTAAAGAGATCGGATGGTTTTCCTCGTGTCATCGTCTCTGTTAACCTGTGACTCCATGCACGCACATCTCACAGACACTGTGAAAAAACAAGTGAAGCAAATGAACTGGGAGCTTGCTATCATTCCAGGAGGCTTCACGAAGGAACTCCAACCGCTGGACATCGGTGTAAACAGGGCGTTTAAAGTAAGGTTGTGAACGGCGTGGGAGCGATGGATGAATTACTGGGAGGCAGCAAAAGCCAGCATCATTCATGAGGAGCCGCACGGCAACGAGACGGACTCTGACAATGACGCAAGTGAACCTGGCGTGTTTAATAGAAATTTAGCCCAGCTGTTCATTTCAGATGCAGAAGATGAGGATGGATGGACTTTTGGATTCTGTTTTATGACTGAAAAAGTAAAAATGAAATCACAACCAGCTCAGTTGTCCTGCTGCCTTTTTTAAACATACACTAGCATGCATGTTTTACTGGTATGTTTTAACGTGCCCGTGCCATAAAACCGGGTGCGCCTTTTGTGTGTGTTGAATACAGAAAAAGCAGCCATTACTGAAACTGCGTCCTATAATCTAGTGCGCCCTATGGTCGTGAAAAGGGTACTTTTGTTTCATATCCTAAAAGATTTTTTAACTTTATACATGGCTTGTTCAGGATTTCAATGACAGCTTGGTCAAATTGTAATACAAAAAAATCCATTGACCCATCCTCCCATCCATCTCCTCACATAAATGATAGTGGTGTACATGAGGAAAAAAAGCCCAACCTTCATTTAGATTTCTCTTTGGACTTCAACAAGCCCAGTATTTTAAAGTAACAGTGATTATCAACAAGAATTTTAAATAAATGATTTAAAAACATGTTCATGCTGCATAAGTTGGTAACAGTCCTGCAGGCTTTGCCATCGTGTTATCATTTGCTGAAGTCTATAATTGTACAGTAAAAAACCCCGGAAATGTGTCTGTTCAGGTGAAGATGTATTTGCGTCTTTATAAGTGGTTGTTTTGTATTGAATATCATTTTCTAAAATTATAAAATAATTAATTTTGGAAGATGAACAATATATAATTGCACAGGAAGAAAATATAGTCTTTGAATGCAATGTCTGACTTGTCAGCACACACACACTTCTGATTTTTTTTTTGCTTCTTTTTTCAAAATTGTACTTCTTTGTCCGTGGGTGGGCTTATTGATGGGGCATGGTGTAAGTGTGAGTCGTCTTCATTTTCTGCTTTGACTTAATAGAGACTATTTTGTCTTTCTCATGTTCAGCAGTGAGATATAAAGTAGGTTCAAATAAATCACATGGTGCTCAAGTCTCACAAAGGCTCTCTGGCTGGCTTCAGTTCCTGTCCGTCAACACAATCAAAATGAAAACTCTATTAACAGTTTCCGACTGCCTTTCTCTGAACTAAAATATCAGCATAACCGAAAAGGATGAAAAAAAATCTTAATTAAGAAATTGCTAAAACATGAATTACCTAAAGACTGGTTGAATCCCTTCAGAAATGTAAGAAAAAATAATAGATAAAATTTACATTTGCTGTTAATAAAGAAATATTTATTTATTCAAGAAAAAAGTTTTTCAGACTTCACACAGTTTGAAGCGCTTTACAATGAAAAAACTAAAACAGACACAGAAATCTAAATAAAAACCCAAACCACCCTTTACCCTCCTCTGTAAAAACATCCCATGATCCTACACACAATAAATACTTCCTATAAAAGCAACTTGGATTTGCCGTGAGTCCACTCCACAGCCCTGACCCTGCAATGCTGGACCCCTGCCGCCCCAGAAGGGCGAGAACTGTGGCAACAAACACCGACACAAAGAATCCCCACACTAGGGCTAAACTCATCATAAGAATTAGGTTAAAATTAAATAAATAGGATGCATGTTAATACAGAAAATGGAAAATAAAATTCAATACATAGAAGAAATTTAATACAGAACACATAATAAAAAAAAAAATTAATAAAGTTTTCTAAAGGCAAAAAGTGATGTGAATGTGTCCAATGTTTTTTTTCTTTTTCTTTTAAACACATCCACCTCAATCTGGCTTATGAACTTCTAACATGTTTCCACACCAAACTGGAAATAATATTATTAATAAACAGGAGTGTTTCAGGTGACAGAATCTGACCTATTTGTTCACTTCATTTCAGCAGACATTTATTTTTTCTAAACACTCATCTGAATACAATCACTCCCAAAGCAAATTTGTTTATCTTGCTTTATGCATGCATCCCACTTGTTTGTTTGCTATTATTATTGATGGCTTTTCTCTTTTGTATTACAAGAACAAATTTAATTAGAGCTGACAGAATACAAATCAGACTTTGCCAAACAAATGCTATCTAGAGTCCTAATAAAAAGGACTTGGCGACATGAAGGCACATTTTTTTCAAGAGGTAGGAAGGGAATTGGTTCGATGTTTCTTTTAATTAATTTATACAATTTTTAAAAATACAAACAAATTCAAATAAAAAAAATAAAAGGATGCTTTTTTTTCTTTAGGCACAGTTTACTCTTCATTTAGACTCAAGGCAAGAAAAACCATGAGATAAAGTCAGAGCTTAATCATGATGATATCTGCATTTGAAAAAAAATATGAACCTCATTAAGTGCTTATTTACTTGATGTAAAACTGTATTTATTATAACTTAAAATGGCAACATTCAGAAAAAAAAATGTAGTTTCATGTTTTGCAGAGAAAACTTTGAATCAACCTTTTCTAATAGAATTTCACTTCCACATTATCAATAAAGTCACTCTGCAAGTAATGAATGATTAGTGATGCCATGAACAAATCATGAGAATGTTTGGTCTTTCTGTAAATATTCGATTTTGTGCTGAGTGTAGTTTTTTTTTTGACTGTGTGCATATCAGAAAAAATGTAGAGGTTAAGAGTCTCTGTCATAGACGCGTTTAAATAGTCGAAAGCTGAATTAAAGGTAAAAACTAAAACTAAAAATAAATAAATAAAACAAATGTTCAATAAATATGCATTTTTTTATTCTTTGTGGTAATTGCATTGATGCCAAGGTAAAAAGTCAAGTATTTACTCATATTTCTTGGTAATAATATTCTCTTTATGAAAACCGTGTGCTTTATTGCAATTTTATTTCCTTACACCAAAACAAAATCATGTTTCCTCCTTCACCCAACAGCTGTTTTTATTTTTGCAGCCTTGTCCTCCTTCTGCTGTGGAGGTCTGTCTGTTCATTAATTAGCTTCTGGCTGAGAGGTCAGACAAGCCCCTAGATGTAGACTGACCCACAGTGCATAGACATGGAAAAGGCTGAAAGCTAAAAACAAATACCAAAAAAAAAAAAAGAAAACTTTTTTTGGGGGATTGCAAAACTAGTTTTACCACGCCTGTTTTAAAAATTGGTGCAGTTCCCAGCTTTCACACAAACTCCTGACCTTCTCCCTTTTCTATAGCTGAATAATTGTTTCCAATATTTTCAATCACTTATACATACTCTCTTCACTTGACCTTCAATTACACACAGAAAAATAGGAAGATGATGAGCTATCAAATCTGAAATGTGCTTAAAACACTATAAAGATTTGGATTGGATTTGTTTCGGTGGCAAAAAATGTGCACCTCTATTGCCTATTTATTAATGCAAATCATAATCCTTGAAAGAAAGTGAAAACATTTTCAGGAAGAACGGATGTACGTACATTATTTATTGAGAGAGAAAAGAGAGCTACTGTACCACTCAGCAAGAGATCACAAGGTAAACTCTTTGTACTTTAGTCACATGTTCCCGTACGAGGGTTGACCTGTGTGGGTGCTGCTGGGTTTTGCCGGTAGGGGGGTCACAGACAGGAGGGGGTGCGTATGTGTGTCTTGCAGTTCCCTTGAGGCTCATGCGGCCACCTCAAGGGACGCCATGAAAACCTAAAACCTACCATTTCCGTACGTGTATCGTTAAGTATTTATAAGGGGTACTGTAGGCTGCATGCACTGATGGCGTATGAGTGATTCCTTGCACTCTTAGTCGTTAGTGAGGAGCATGTACTGGCTCCTCACTGACTGCATGCAGATGGTGTCTGCCTGGGGTGTGCCTGTAAAACACAATTGCCCCATAGGTATTTTAAAATTATTTTATAATGGTATAAGTCGATTCATTTAAGAACTTGCCTCAGACAGATCGATCTGGTTGAATCGTAGTTAAATAAATAGATATATTATTTGATTGATTGATTGATTAATCTTTACACCCCTAGTTGCAGCCCAGCCCAAGTGTGGTGTTTGATTACCAAGCAAGTATGATGCTGCCTTAATTATTGAAGTACAGCAGCTTGGATGCACTGCTGTCTATAGACAATCACCTTTACTCCTGCGTAAAGACTTATTACTTTACAAATCTACAGGGATGGTGTCTGTCAAAGATGATGGAATTGGACCATCTAAAGAGAAAAAAAACTTGCTGTGACTGATGGATTTAATAGGCTGGTTGTTTAAATGTTTGACAGGGTTTTATGATTTTTCTAGGCACTCAAATATGGATCGTCCGTTCCCTCTGTCATAGTTTAAAGCCAGTTAACTCTACATTTACATTTCATCATGAGTCTCAGTGGAAATAAATCCAAGAGATCAAAAACTCAAGGGTGCAGTTGGAGTGTTTTACCAAAACACTGGGAGCTGTTCCAACCTTTGATGGACTAACTTCAACAATAAATTGTTTGTCAAAACCAGTTTAGGTAAGGACAGCGTATGAACTTATCATAGCAAAATAAAAGCTGAGCTGTCTCCTGACAAGAAAAGTTGCCTCTCGAGTTGCCTTTCTGAGTGAATGTGTTTGAAAGATAAATGATGCTTAAAAGAGAAAATCTAAACTAGAAAGTTTCATAATCATCTCAGTGTGGATTCAGCTGATTCATTTAATTTAAAGCTGATTTTAATAAACCAGCATTGAACAAAGACATAGAAATGAAAGAAAACAGAAAACGTTTCTGCAAACAGAGCAGCAAATAGGAGGCTTGTCCTTTATATTGAAGTTTCTTCTTTCCTAGTTTTGTTGTTTGCCGCCTAAATAAAACTTCAAGCAAAGACACTATCTTTGATTTTTTTTTAAATACTTAGGGATGATTCCTTTCATTTTTAAATCATAATCTGACTTCTGAAACATCAAATAGCCAATATTATTTGTTTAATGTTCATTTTTTGGTTTGTGCTGTTTAAGCTGATGTGTCTGTTAATGAAAGGGTTTCACATTAATGCAAAGTTTCTAAACATACAAAAAAGTAAAATGGGCGAGTCTGAAGCTGTGACTCATTTTTACTGTGATCACCCTCCGGCCACCTATTATTGCCCGCAGGTCCTTTTTAAAATAAAGATGCATGTGCAGAAAGACATATTTTGAATAATGTGCTTTGCAAAGATTTGGACCAGAGGCATTAAACATGTTTTTTTTTTGTTTCTTTCTTTGTTTTGTTCTTGGAATGGTCACCAAGTACAGCTTGGAAGCTGACTCTTAAAGGAAGATGATGAGCCCCTTTGGAGCTTCTGCCACATTTTGAACTAAAATCATTCTCGTAAAAACCTAAAACATTCATGAGACTAAGTTAAGACTTCTACCTTCAGAAGTCTGCCACTGAGACGGCAGTTAAAGTAGCCACAAAGGAGCGCTGTTTAATGAATTATGCAACAAGGACAAGCCATAGAATATTGTACATTTCTTTCCTGTGTAATCTGATGAAAACCGTTAAATTCACCAGTGGCTACGTATCAAACAAATATAATTCTCTCTTGTAGTATAACATGATTGTACTCTTTGGAAAAAGCCAAGTTTTTCATTCCATAGAGGGCAATGAAAATAGAAAGGCCTGTGCTGAAAAAAGTTGGCTGTCATCCATGAGGGGCACAAGCTTCTCTATTGGCAGAAAGAAAATTTAAAGGTCAGTGATCCAGACATAAAACCTGAGCTGTATTTACTTTTGGACATGTGCCACTGGATTGTTAGAAGTAGTAATCCTAATCCTGCTTTTGCTTTAATGATAGCAGGGAAAATACTTTAATAAAATTCTCTCCCCATGCAGTATCCCAAACACAGTATTGTTCCAACAAATTTTAATCAATTCTTTTTGAATGTGGGAGAAAATTTGCTTGAATTGTCCTTTGCTGTCCTTTACTGCAGCCTATAATTACAAATGGATCCACAGCTGATTGTGTTTTGATGAGAGAGGGCCATGCTAACCGCCAGCATCTGTCACTCACATTAACTGCGATAAAAACTAGGCTGCTGATTGTTCCCACCTCACATACAGTACGGAAACACTTAAACGTGTGTAATGCATCTCTGTTGTTGTGCTTAAGCAACCTTTAATAAATGGAAGCCATTAGGGAAACTGACATTACAGGAAATATGTCTTCTCAGTTTCTGTTGGTCCACTCAGAATTGCAGATGACAACACTTAAGGTAATCTATCTACATAAGTACAATTTATTATGTACTGTCTGTACTTTTAAAATCAATCACTATGCTGTTCACGTGCACACCCTAAACAGTATCATTGGTGTAGGATAATATTTGTGTTTACAGATGTAGCAGTGACACTGACGGTGGGAGATGCTGATCACAGTCTCGCATACGTTACAAAACAACAATTCACCATTCCAGGATTAGCACAAATTTATAGGTTAAAAGATGAGAACTAATTATTCAAAGATCCCAAAAAACTACAACAAAATATAACTCACTGAGAACTTGATAATGCCCATTACACAGATTAAAGTCCAACTCCGATCATCTTTTGATCTCTTTTAAAAGCTTTTCCAGTGGTCTTTTAATGATAATTATGCTATTTTAAGCCAAAAAAAAACTGTGTTGCTTTCTAGGACATAGTTTCTGCAAAGTGGCAGCAAGAGTTCAAAAGAAATTTGTCTCAGGTTGGGAGAGGCCATCATGATGGCCTCTCCCAACCCCAACGTAACGTTACAAGGGCAACAAAAGTGGCGAGCAATATTGGAGCTATCCAGCCGTACAATTTGAAGCCTGATAAATGCTGCAGGAACATGTGTTGTTTGTCAATCACAATACTCATGAATAACACGCTTTCTAAAAATGATTCTACAAATCTCCCATTGTTTTTTTCAAACTAAATGCACATGCTTTGAAGATAACAGATGTGACCTTAACAAATCCTATCCGATTTTATGCTAAATTTTCAATCTCGTGGAGTTTTCTTGGAAAGTAAACATAAAAACGTCAACCGCAAATATCAGTGAGTATCTTTATATCAGACTGGAACGACACAATCCACCTGTCTACTAAATGTGTTTGCTGCAGTTCCAGGAAAAGACAAACATTTACATTTCACTGATGTGAAAATTAAATTTCAGTAACTCCTCCTCACAGCTCATACAGAAAGAAAAGCAATCTTTAAGTGTTATTTGCATTTATTATTTTTAGACAATAAACTTGCATGATGGAAGAGAAAATTAAGCCACTTTTACTTGAACTGGGGATCTGCAAAACTAATGAGGTGTTAAAAAAGCTGGCCTGCTTTTCTCACAGGCTTTATCAATGATGGAAAAAAGCAACAAAAGGAAAAACTGAAGCTGAGTGTTTGATTTTTCTGTGTGATAGCTTTTTTCCAAATACAAAACTTACCGTGATTTGCGGATCATGGAGCGCACCTGATTATGAGCCGCATCCATTACATTTTTAAAGGATCAAACATTTTGTACATACATCAGCCGCACCTGTCTATAAGCCCCATGTGCCCACATTGAAACATGTTGTAGAATGAGGATGTGTGTGTGCTGAAACCATGCATTTGTAAGAAGGCGGAAGAAGGGGAGAGAGCGTGCAGCACAAGAGGGAAAGAGAGCACACAGCGGAGGTGTGTTGGGGGTGCGCGTTCATGTTTGATATACAGAGTGAAAGAGAACTAATAAACTGTGTGCAGAGCATGTGCGCCGGAAGTTTTCTTCTACAACAGTGACAGTCAAAACCAAAATATATGGATTAAAAAATACTTTTCAGAGATTTGGCTGATCTCTATGAGCCAATCCAAAGCATCACTGCTCCTTAAAAGTTTCTGTTTTGTATTTAGTCTGTCAATATACCACATTACATTCATATAAATAATGTATGACTTTGTATTTGTTAACTCTTATGCTACGTTCACATTGGGCATGCGACACAAATTCAGGAAATGCACATTCTTGAACGTGAATTTAGTCTATGGAGTTCACATTAGATTGTCGCTACCTGACACTAGCAGATGTACCTGTATCTGGAAGACGCTTGGTACAAAATGTTAAAGCGGTTTAAATCTCGTGACTTTTGCTCCAGGCTTTTTCTTTCACATCTCCATTCCGATGTATGACAGAACTGCAGTTATTACTTTGTCCTCCATGATCAATTTTCAAACGACTGGCATGTCCGGTGGAAGGAAGAGGGACTCCGTGTTTCTGTCATTACCAATTTAGAGTCCCTCATTGGTCAAAATTCAACCTGCTTTACCTTTCAATGCATGGTCAACGGACGTCCATTTGTAAGTAGAGCCCGAAAATGGATTTATGTGCGTAGCGATTAGTGCTGGGTTAATAAAATCAATAAATTGGTCTGAATCGATACAAGCTTAATAAATCAATGTTCTATTCATAAAAATAAATAATGCTCTTTTATGCCTTTCCTTTTCTGGAGACCTAAAACATAATAGCAGAAAGCTTAAGTCTGCTAGCTTGATGCTAATGTGTAATGGAATTTCCCATAGGACGGCTAGTACTAACGCTTGTTCGACCTAAACGTACATTGCTGACTAAACAAAAAGTATTAACTTACAGAGATTAATTTTCCAAACTCTTGCATTTTTTTTCAAAGTAACCATTTGTGGTCTAAAGGACAGTTTTTTGCTCAAAGCTTTTGGAAAATGTGTAATGCCATGGCACAAGCTCCACCTAGTGGTCAAACTGAAACGCAGGTTTTTTGCACATTTTTGTTGGAGCTTCTCCGTTTGAGAAACCATGTAACACTGTATGGTGATAACAATCTCATTGCTTTATTGTTTTTACTACTACATTTTACAGTGCGTGAACTGTAAAATTGAAACTATACAAATATGTCTAAATGTGAAAACCTTGTAAATTCTAAATCTAATCAAATCAAATTAATTCAGGCTCTGGTGAATTAAATTGAATTTGGAAATTATTGGTGATACCCAGTCCTAGTATTGCATGAACACGAGAGTTTCATCTAGAAATGCACCCCTATGCCCGTTTACGCAGACCTTTTATTGCAAATTGTTGCTTCAACGCGTGTTGCAGAGGGTGGTGTGAATGTAACATTACTCTTCAAAAATGACCACCAGTTACTGCATTGGGATCTGGAAAAATAGCCCAAAAATAAACCAAAACTTGAGCCTCAGAAACACGTTTTATGTAAAATTCAAGACTCACCTGGTGGACTTTAAAAGGGACAAACATGTAAAGAAAAGACTTGATTCTCATTTATCTGTAAATATTCTGACGACACCTTTTACACTTAAAAGTGTCTTCCAGAGACTCTTCAGTATGTCTTAAAATGATTTTGGTAATTGAAATTTGTCTTTAATTAAATGAACACACCTAACTTTTAACATCAGATCAAATTCAGATCAAAGTAAAAATGCAAAGCATGTTAAGCTTTTAGCTTTAAAAATGAACAAAAAAAAATATTAATATAAAAAATACTTTAATCCTGAAAAGCATTGATCATAGTAATTATGAACATCATTCCTAAATTTTTGGATTCAATTTTGAAAAGCAATGAGTGGCTGAGTGAATAAATGGCTGAATGAATGAATGAATGAATGAATGAATGAATGAATGAATGAATGAATGAATGAATGAATGAATGAATGAATGAATGAATGAATGAATCATTGTTTTGGGCATGTAAAAATATATTACCTACTTTTTTTTAAAGCTAGATGTTGAAAAAAATGCGCTTTTTGATAAAACAATGCATGTTATGTTAAACCTTGTTTTCTTATAAGCCTACTTTTGTTGTTTATGGTTATTCCTTTTTTGTTCCACTTCAACTCATTATATCTGTTTTTTCTCTGCATTTTGATTATTTTTTTCTTACTATTTTACAAATTGGGGGTGTGTTTTTTATGTTGCCCAATTTTTTTTTTTTACTTTTTACTTTCTTTGTCTTTATCCTTTAACACATTTAGATTCCCACTTTACTAATTGTAAGGATGTAAAACCTTCAGCAAGATGAGTATAGATTATGTTGATAGTTTTATCATTTCGACCCCCATAAACAGCAATGCTAACAAATAATCTTAACATTTAATTTTCAGCCAAATAAATGATTTTGTATACTTTGTCTAAAAAAAGTTTTTGCAATTTAATATTAGTGATAGATAAAACAAAATTATCCTGTTCTGTGCTGAAACAATGGATGCTACTTAAAATGTAATCAAAACTTTGCAGCGTGTGATCAGAATTAGTACAATACATGCTAATTTAGTTCTGCATACTTCATTGAACCATTCAAAATGACGAGTTAGTTACAGTATGATCTATTATAACTGCTTATAAAGAACAATTATCACTAAATAAAAACAAGGGTGGAAATTAAATTGAAGAAAAACAAATGATCATTTTGTTGAAATCTGTGACAAAATAAAAGATTAATTAAAACATTAAATAGGCTTTTTTTCCCCCCAAAAGCTGATTACTTTGAGCTGCTCTGATCAAAAAATAATAATCAGGATTCTAATTTAACACCAACAACAAAGAATGTCTGTTCTTTCAAAGTAGATGCAAGTTCCTGTGTTTAGGATTCCCACGTCACACAGTTCAACATCAAATAGAACTTGGAACAGAAAAGAATAGTGGGTAGTTGTTTATATTTGCATACATATATATTATGTTGCTTGAATACAACATCAGCCCATTTAAGATGGAATATTAAACAAAATATTTGTAAAAGGAAAAATGTGCTTCTATGGATATGTAACAAAGTTTTCAAAAGAATAATTTTAGTGCCACTGATCTGAAGCTGTGCTGTGTCCAGCCAACGGGACATTGTAAAGCAAGACCTGACAGCCAACACGAGGGGAGAAAATGAACATCTGTGCGGGAATTTTTAAAGTAATAAGAAAGTCACGTAAGCTGCTTACATTATGACAGAATTTACAACAAAACCTGCCACTCTAATAGATCTAGAATAATATATTTCATTCTTGTATGCCGCACAGCCATTGGTTTTATCATTTTAGTGACCACAGAGAGGATACAGGAAGGATACAGGAGGATACAGGAAGCATTTTAAAATATTGAAAGAGTTTTTAAAGGTTTTTCCTGAGAGGCTTTACTTTTTTATTTTTATTTGATTTAATTTGATTTTATGACATGCTTGTGCCTAGACAGAATGATTCTCTAAATACGATCCATTCAAACAAGGACAGCTTCAATGGTACAATGGCAACAGACAGAACAACACAAAAAAACAGCAAGACTGGATGGAACATGTGTTGAAAGTCATGTTGTTTTGATAAATATGTAGTACACAGCAATGGAGATGATCAACTAACATAAAAGTGCATCACTAACAATGTGACAGCTAACATGGACGTACTTGGGATGAGTTGGAAAATTAAGCAGTAACTTGTAGTAAAGTATACATGGATAAATGCACTATGGGCTTTGCATAAGCTTTACAGTTCATCTATGATATAAGTAGAGCTGATTACTCTAAAAAGGCCCATTTGTAATTAAGGTATCAAGAGTTTATTGCTACCAACATCGAACCTTGTATGATATTCATACATGACACTCAAAAAGTTGTTGAATTCCCTCCAGGGTACTTTACTTCTTTCATCATCGATGTGATCTTTTCATTAGAATATGATATCACTATCTTAATGTATATAATGTTAATAAATTAAGAACTGAAATGATCAAATCCTTTTTATTTTTGAAGTAAAAGTAAAAATAAAAAAAAACCCTTCACTTATGTTGTCTTTGAAAGTCAGTTGAGATTCCAGCTGGTATAACTGGTGATGGGTATGCAGAGGTGCGTCTGTGTTCAGCAATGAAAAATAACTTCCTTCCGAGGGCAGAACCTGGTTTCAGATGGGAAATCATCCTCTCTAAATCTTATAGATATGAATATAATACTTTATTATTCATTAACCCTTGAGATTTCATAACAAAAAAAATATCAAAAACATTGAGTAGGTCTGACATACTGCAACAGCACACAATAAGTAAATTAAACACCAAGAGAACAGCAGAGGTCGTAAAAACTTTGTGCTTCTTTAATTTTCACTTAGTAAAGTCCCGTCTTAGTTGTGTTTTAGTTTAAACTTTGTTATATATAATATATATTTATATATATTATTGAGATAAACAATATGTATACTCCCCATTGAGGTTTGTCTCTTGTGGCAAGCAGAAAGACCATCGGGGGACGCAGCTTTCCAATTCCGGTGCGTCTGTCACTCAGCTATTCCTTTATTCATTCATTCATTCAACAGTTTTTGTCTGCCGTTATCCCTCATTCAGCTCCACCCATCATCTCAAAGGGTGGAAAAAAAGGATTCAGTCTTAGTGAAAAATTCAGACGTTTCCTCTGTCCTTTCACGTTCTCTGTGGAATTACCATTTCCTCGTTTTATTCCCTCTAGATCTTCATCATCTTTGGTAGAGTGTCCGACACTTTGGTGTGTCCGGGGAATAGGGTTGGAGCTTCTGAGGACGGAGGATTAAAGGAGTACGGGTACATGAGGGGGTGGACACATGGAGGCAGGAGGTTGATTTTGCAGAGGTAAAAGTGACACTGACACAGATCAGATAAGGGGATTCTTATAGGATGACATGGAAGAAATGTCAAATTTTGCTAAACCTTACGTATGCTAACCTTAAATACAATATGAGTGTCAGCTAGTTACAAATTGTGCGACTCAAAAAAAAAAAAGTGACAATAAACTAGACAGTTATTCAAAACAGAAGACTTGAAGTGATGTGAGGACGTGAGACTGCAAGCCAGAGGATAGACAGGTGAGGAAACGGGTACGAAGAGGGAAAAAAATGGGGGTGGTTAGAGAGGGAAGTAAAAGAGCACAGGTCAGGGCAGTGTCTGACAGCACAGACAGGCGGTGCAGCAGTGGGAAGTGCTCATCATCTGTATGGGAGTAAGAGGAAACAAGAGAGGCCAAAGGTCAGCCAGCTGGCCAGTGGGAGAGACCGTGATCCTCCAATCAGGACTGCAGAAACAGAAACAGGGAAGAGGCTGATCAGTTATCGCCAAGAAATGGTATTCAATGTCATGAATTATTGTCTTTCGTAGAAAAGTAGGTAAGTAGGTCCTTCTTTGACAAATACCAGAGTTCAACCATAAGTCACAAAGCATTTCATGACGAGAAAAAATATGCCTATTATGGAGTATTCAATATGAACGTCAATATTTAAAGGTAAAGAATAAAGGAATGGGAATAATTGCTTTTTGTAATATGGGCTTTAAAACTAAATAGTTTGGGACTGTCTCACTTGAAACTGGCCTTTAGAGAAACAGAATTATGGAGTAAATTGTAGCTCCAGAGGGTAATGTGAAATATTTGTTTGACTTTAACATTTTAGTCCACTCTTGCATATTTAAGCCCGTTGGTTGAAAGTTTTTTCTTCTGTATAAAAAACAAGTCCACATTCACCCCTGCTAGCACATCTTTCAACTCATTCACAGCAGGGCTTTTTGGTCTGAAGCAGAATATTATCACACTGATGGTCCCTTTTCATTTGGGTGAGTTTGAACGGGCATCTGACCTCTGGCGTGGACAAAACAAATAGACTCTCGCCCACTTTTGTCTCAAAACAGGGAGACGGCTGGTTCCAATTGCAGCAGGTTTATTAGCTCAGATAAAAGTCCACAGAGCTATATCAGGGTCAGACAGGAAGGGGTCAATAACGACCATAGGAGCATCAGAGAAACAACAAGAATAGGCAGGATCCAGATGAGAGTTGGGGCAGGTAAACGCAATCCGAGACAAAACAGGGTCAGGAAAGCAGAAGATCACGTATGGATGTAAAGCTCAGCAATGCAGGCCAATTGGAAAAAAAAAAAAAAAAGAAAAAGTACAATCCTTCACACTGAGTGAGGCTCAGAGCAGTGCTTAAGTACTCTGTGAGTGATTGCAAATGAAAGTCAGGTGTGTGAAATCCAGAAACTGTGCGCCGGGGTTGCTGGGAGATGAAGTGCACTCAGAACTCTGGAGACGGTTCCCGTCAATGACCAGAGGGGGAGACAGATCTTTCAACAACTTTAGAGCAAATTTAAAGAAAGGTTTAAAATTTTTCAGAAGCGAATGTGGATGAGTTAGATTTTAAAAGAATGCAAAAGAAAAAAGACAAATGATTATTGTTTTTAAAAACTATTATTCTGGTGCTGGAAGAAAGGCAGTCGAGATGCAACATCACAATAAAATACGGGAAAAAATGAAAGGTAGATAGGTTGATTATAAGGTGGAATGAGAAAATGATATGAATAAAAAGAAAAATGGCAATAAAAGTATATAAAAACATTTATCTTAAAGACCACACCAATAAACTATCGGAATTCAATAAAAAATGAAACAATGCTATCATAACTATCAAGCATGGTATGAATTTTTCTTATTTTTGGCCAACTGTTATTGGTTTTTTTCAAAAGGGAATGAAAAATCTAAAGCAAATGTTTTTTATATACCCTATCTAGTCCAATTTCAAGCATTTTGTAATAAAACAAAGTACTTCATCCCATCTAGAGATTTCAATTTTTTATTCTTTAACTTGAATTCTTACAATCTGCCCATATAAATCCATTCTCCTCTCCACAAGCACAGCTGAGTCCCCCTTTCATACATAAATTACAAATACAACATCTTCAGACAGAGTTTCATTTAAAAAGGGAGCGTGGTATTAAAAAGATCAATATGATTTCATACCAAGTGTCCATCCTCCAGGCACAAAATCAATACCTATAACAAAGCAAAGCTACATGCACAACACAGACAAGTATGCACACACACATGAACCAAAAAAATGAAAGTAGAACACAGTGTTCTACTTAACTGGGACTTTCCTCCTCTTCCTGGCCTTTAACCCACAGTCAGGGGCCATTGAAGCCATAACTCATTCTGCCATTCGCCTATATATGTGTCTCTTTTATTACATTTTAGTTCACATACATATTCTCTTTTCATAATGATGAATTCTGGCTGTCAGACCAAAGAGAAATAGGGAGGCTTTTGATGGGGCAAGGTCCTTTTTGTCCAAAAAGATCATCACTGCAGACATGCAGTATCATTCATGAAATGGAATAAAAATATATAGACTTTGAAGTCAGCAATTTGACTTACTGTAGGTGTCATGTGAACATGAATTATGACATGCATTGCCTTGACAAATTAACAAAGCCCTTAAAATACTATTTCTATCCGTTAATGCTCAGTTTAGGGAGCTGAATGCAAGGAGGTAAAAGCTGCACAAGCCAAACAAATTGTACTTCTTACAGTAGTGATTTTAAGTTGCCTTCCTCATAATTACCCATCTGTTTGCGCAATGTATCTCTGCCGAGATGAAACCCGCAGGATGCCTGAGCACACTCACACTCGGAGAGCTCAAGAGCCTTCCTCTTCCTGCTTATACTTTCATCAATTATTTACCTCATCCGCCAGTGTTGTAACATGCGCACATGTAATAGATCGCAGCAAGCACACAAGCCATACACAAGCATCTCACACAGAGAGTTTGAGGTGGAAAAATGTTGTTAATTATTCATTGGAGTGTGTTTATTTAGTTTTTTTGTGCATGGATTTAATGTCTTTGATTTTTCTTTTCTTTTCTTACAAGTTTTAACAAGTCCTAACAAGCTCCTGAAGATTTTGAAAATACATTCTTCCTCTGCATCCTTTCTTCCTACTTCTGTCTTTACTGCGTTGAGTTACATCATGGCAGATTTCAATTACAAATCTCTTGATAAAAGATTTATTTCAAGTGTTAAATACTTTTTTTTGGTGGAATTTACTGTGGACAGCAAAGTAAGAAGGTCATTGTACGGAATGTATATTAAACAATTCCACATGCTCTGCAAGTACTGTATTTGATACAAGTGAACTTTTAGTCCCACTCTGTTCATCTTTTGATCTTTTGACTCCTGAGCATGCGCTGTTCTCTCTGTCACGCAGCTGACCAGCTTTTCCAAACCCGTTGGTGATGGTGGATTTTTTCACGCTGCTTTTAACGATTGCTTTTAATTTGAAGCTTCATCATATTGTAGCGGCGATCACGTGCACGTTGGGTCTAATGGCACCAAAGGATTCTGGGATGCGGCCGGGCATGCGTGTTTCGTTTTGTTGAACCATGACTGAAGTGTCTAAGACCTGAAGTCAGGTCCATGCTGTTTGGCTGCTATGAGGTGTGTTGAACGATAAATGACTTGTGGTTGGTGTTAGATAGAGAATTCAAACCATTCACCTAGTGTAACAACAAGACAAATGATTGGCTGGTCGTGATGCATGATGGGATACGTAGCCTACCAGCCTTCAGATATAAAGTGACTGCTAACGAGTATGATGCTTTTGTAGAGCTTTTTAAAATAAACAAATCTGATCTCTAAACATCCTCTGTGTCTTCAATGCAATGTAATGAGACACACACAGACAGAAATGTGAAGGTATCTGCTGTAAATCCAACTATTGCTCACATCCGTGTTTATTAAGCTAGGAGCAATGTCCGGTAGGCGAAGCAGCAATCCGTGTTTATGAATGACTTATGACGTGAATAATTACTTTGTTTGCACAAATTAATTATTTCGAGGGAACAAAATAGTATTTCGTGGGAACGGAATATTATCTTGTGGGAACGGAATATTATTTCATGCGAACAAGATATTAATTTGTGGAAACAAGATATTAATTTGTGGGGACGACATATATATATATTTTTTTTATGTCATGACCCGGGCTCCGTAGTCTACCTTTTCTCTTTAACGGGTCTTAAAGATCTCTGCTGAAACCTGCAATGACCGAAAGTTCTGGCTCTGGTTCTGTTTGATATTTACTTGTTATAATCCAAATCTGTGGACTGGCAGTAGCAGTTATGCAGAAATCCACCTCTTGGAGGGTATTTCCAGACGGACTAAACGTATTTTCCCCTCACAGATGCATAATGCAGCACCAAATGACATTGTTCAAACTTTTTAAAGAGTTCCACTGATTTATGTTCCAACCATGTCTATAATAATATATGATTTATGTTTTTTTATTTAGACAATTTTTATACAATTCTGTTCAGGGCACATTTCATCCCAAAGCATTTTTATCAACATTTTTGAATGTAAGAAAAATTAAAAACAGGATGTATTACAACCTCTCATCAGTGCCTAGTGAAATCAAATTTGGCAGCAATAAGTGCATTGAGTCTTCCTGTGATTAATATTACAAGCTTGGCATGCCTCGTCTCATTCTTCTTGGCAGAAATGTTACCTGACAAAGAGGCAGCAGTGCCATTTCAGGTTTGTGCATTAATGTTGAGTCTTTCACAAAGTCACTTTTCCATGACCTTCCCAAGTTTGGAATGTTCTTGTTGTGAGTTTACTTGTGAATTTGTATCCGAATTTAAGTTTTAAAATTAGTAAATTAGTTTTTCTCATTTCATATTTCTAAAACAGCTCACCTGATAAACATCCTTTGATTCATGCTTTTTTTTTCTGAAATAACTTTTTTTTTTCCACGGTCTTTTTTTTCTTTTTTTCTTTTGCTTAATTTATCTTTCATTTGTGGTTCCTTTTTTTAAAACCACTTGTACACTTTACTCATCATGCTTAAGTCTCTCTGTTTTTGACCGTTAGTTTATTTCCGTTTCTGTCCACTGCTGGACTCATCATACATATTCCCCTTTTTGTAATTTAATTAACTTTTTACATAAATGTAAATTTTGCCTAGAAGTTGCACATTTCTAAAACCTAAGCTCTAATAATCAAATTGTTATAGTTTTTTTTTATTGACAAACTACGATGCTTTATCCAACCCAAACTGCACATAACTTTATATCGACTTTAGCATAATCAGACATGCAAAGATGCACATTATCCTCTCATGTCCACTACTTCAAAGAATCTGTTCTCACTTGTTGCTTTGCAGTTAAAGCTCTCACACTGCTACATTGTAATCCCCGATACAAGTCGGCTTTTTTGACATCTCAAACATAACAGTGTTTTGATCCTTGTTTGGAAGTCTCTGACAAAAAAAAAAAAAACAATCAGCCACGGTACAGTTTGCTTCTGTCACTTATAATGACTTGAAACCAGAAAGAAAAATAATATAAAAGAAATTGTGGCCTGTAAGACCTTTTCAGTCATTTCAGCTGTATCTACTTCCCCATGTCACACATTTCTTGTTACAAATGTCTTTTTTTACTTTTTAAGAAACACTTTTTGTGTTTTATTTTATATTTTTTCTATGACAGACCCACTGTATTGATTAGATATGAATTTGGAGTTGTTAAATTCAAAGACATACAAAACACTTTGGTTTATCTATAGTGCTCATTTACAGACATTTTTGTGTGTTGTTCAAAATGTATCTTAATATTGTTAACTCCATTAGAAAGGATTTTGACATTTTTTTTCCAGTTTTCCAGGCTTATTTAACTTAGATTTGTCAAGATGAGAATTTAGTTGATCAAATTTTGTAATTCCATTCCTTTACACTCTTACCTGTCTTACCTGCATTGTCTAGATTGTTTTCCCGCTTGCATTTTCCAATGGTGATGGACACATCGTCAATTGCAATATCTCCCTCATAATTTAACCCTCGAATTCCTTCGAAGACGATCTGTTTTAAAAAGAAACATAAACATATTTTACAATATGTAATAAACACAATCAGGAAATTGTCTTAAAAGTGTATAACCAAAAAAGTAATTATGTTGTGCTTTATTGCTCTCATTTCTTTTTTTATCTTGCAGAAGGTACAGTTTACCAAAACATTCATCATAAAACTTTGATGTTTTAGCCACAAGCTATTGGGTGTTGACTGACAGCCTAATTACTGCAGTGGACCAAGGCACCAAAAGCCCTCAACACACAGCTCATCAAAACCAAGCAAAGTCTGGTTGGCATTTGAAGAGAAAATAGCAAAAAGAGTCCTTTGTTGCTCTGAAATATCAACCTCAATTACTATTTTTTTTAGGGAGAACCCCATCAATTTTATGGTAGTAATAAATACAACTTCCTTAGGATTAGACAAGTTCACCAGCCTGTTTTCCAATCTGTCATAAAATCTCATTTAATCTGCTCAGTTGTTTGCATGAAACATTTTTCAAGAATTATATAAATTTTCCTTTTATTACCAAGCTTTCCTTAAAACAAGGCAATACTAATAAATAATGGAAAAATGATGTTTCATCAAATTTAAAGTGGTTGCTTTAAAGAAAATCATGGCTGTGACTAATTTGCACTTCACATACTATACATTTATGTACTCTATCTATCTATCTATCTATCTATCTATCTATCTATCTATCTATCTATCTATCTATCTATCCATCTATCCATCTATCCATCTATCCATCTATCCATCTATCCATCCATCTATCCATCCATCCATCCATCCATCCATCCATCCATCCATCCACACCCCAACTGACGTGTGCTCAGTGAATGTCTCAGGCAATGGAGAGCAGAGGATGCAGTGCTGGAGGACAGATCCTCATGGGAGGACAAACCCTTGCATGGGATGTACCACCAGACCATAACTGAAGTGGCTGATATCAAGAAGTCTTACCAATGCATGTGCAAAGAAGCACCTGAAACAATCCAGTATATAACTGCAGGGTGTAAGATCGTGGCAAGGAAAGCATACACGAGGGCCACAACCAAGTGGCTGCTAGAATAATACAAACTTCCTAATGAGATAGCAAAGATCCTGTGGGACTTTCAGATCCAGACTGACAGAATGGTAATAGCGAACCAACCAGACATTGTGGTACTGGATAAAGAACAGAGGAAAGCTGGTATGGTGGATGTGGCAGTACCAAGTGATGTCAACATCAAGAAGAAAGAACATGAGAAGCTGAAGAAATACCACTGACTCAGGGAAGAATAGATGAAAGCATGGAAAGTGAAGCTGACAGTGGTGCCCATGATAATTGGAGCATTTTTGGCAGTAACCCTCATGCTGGAGTAGTGGCTACAGCAGATATCTGGAAAGACCTCAGACATCTCTGTCCAGAAAAGCGGCAATCTAGGAACAGCTAATATACATTGCAGGACCCTCAAGCCTCTGGTAGATGACTCAAGCTTGTGTGAGAAAAAACCCCAGAAGGCTGAGAAAGCTTTTTTTTTTTAAAGATATGTATAAATAATGTTGTGTATATTGACAATTCAGATTAGCAAGAAGGTGAGCACATGCAAGCACAGAGGGGTGGCAAATATGCATGACTGGCTTCATGTTACAGAATCCATCTGTTAATACCAACGTTCTGTGGTTAAGGGGCATGCCTGTGTTTAATGTGAATGCAAATTTACCCGACTCGAATGTGCCTGGGTTCAATGACCTGGATCTTATCCACTAAAGAGAATAACCTGACAAGTGAGCTGGCAGACCTCCCTCTCCACATAAATTTCCTCTAGTTTTGCTAGGGAACCCCAATGCCTGAAATATCTCCCCAGGGAGGTCGTCAGAAGATTTTAGAAAGAAATAAACTACCGGTACTTCAACTTGCTTCTCTAGATGTGGGTACTTCAACTTGCTTCTCTAGATGTGGAAGAGCAGTAATTATCACCCTAACTCTATGGGAGCACCCATCCATCTTACAGGGGAGACTAATTTTAACTAACATATCTGCAATCTTATCTCTTCGGTCACGGCCCAAAGTGAAGGTAGGTACATAAATTGACCAGTAAATTGAAAGCTTTGAACTTTGCCTCAGCTTCCTCTTCACTACAAGAGGACTGCACGTCTGTGGCCACCGCACCCATTTGCTTATCAATCTCACGCTCCATCCTTCCATCACACGTGACACCAAAACCTCTTCACTTGTGACACCGCCCTATCGGGAGAGGGCAAACCGCCTTTTTACTGTTAAGAACCATGGCCTTTGGCTTGGAGGTTCCAGTTCTCATTTCAGTCACTTCACAATTAAATGTAAACAGTGTACTCTCCCCTTCTTGAAAAGTGGTACCATCAGCCCAATCTGCAAGTCTAGAGGTCCTGTCTCTGATGACAACATGATGTTATAAAGGAGCGTCTCCCAGGACAACCCAACAAAATTCAAAGAATTTAGATACTCAGGATGGACCTCATCCTCCCTTCTTTTGGGGGCACCAACAGGAGCTTGGTGACTTAACAACCTTGGATGATATACCGGACCATTTTTGTGTCCTAACCCAGAAGAGGAAGTACAGGAAGAGCAGGCACTATCATGAAAGAAAAAATCCCTGCACGGTTTGTTCCACTGATATCGGTAAATCCAACCAGTGCCTGGACCAAGCTAACAATAGAGCCCAGGAACTAGAAAGAGAAGAGGGGAAGAATTGATAGATGTAGAAATCCCAAGTGATAGCAACATCAGAGAAAATGAACATGAACAGCTAAAGAAATGGAGGAGCAGAGGTTCTTGTGGTAATATAAACACTATGAGCCATGACCCCCAAACTGGGAAAATAGTTCCAGTTCATTCCAGGCACATTATCCATGATATCTGTCTGGAAGAGTACTTCTTAGAAACAGCTAAGATACTGGGCAGGCCCCTCACGCTCTCAGGCCTCTGGTAGAGGACACAAAATTCAAAGGAATCAAACTATTTTTGGGACAAGTGAATTTGTATACAGGTTATAAATAGATACTGAAAGCAAAAAGACATGGTGCTGTTATAATGACAAATGATGAATGACAAAGTTCAGCTGCAAAAAATAGTGTGCCTATGTTTTTGGTTTTGGTGTGTGGATCATGTTTGGTGAGAGAGTTTTAACAGATTGCAGAGTTGTGGCTGTAAAATAATAAGAGTCTTTAAAAGGACATAAACAAACTGTGTCTTCCACTGTTTTTCAGTAACATTGGGAGTTTTGTTATTGTGCAATTGTTTCAAAAGCGGGTTTTGCCAAAAGCCTTCTTCCCTAAACCTATCTTTCAAAAGATATTACCACAGCCAGCTGAGCCAGTTTTCACACGTGCAAAACAAGATACTCATAATGGCTCCTAACAAGGCATACCTTTGTACACCTGCAAGTGCATCTGGATCAAGCAATATACCAGATTGCTGAATAATTACAAAAAATGAGAAAATAATAAAGGAATTGAAAGGCAGACACATTGGCTTTGACACACAGAAATGTAGAACATCTGCTCCTCTGAGCTATAACACTGCGCCATGCGAACTGAAAAACAAAAGGTGTCTGTGTAAAAAAATATTTGTATGTATTATAAAGATAAACTGAGTACATGTATAACTAACATCAAACTAAATAGCAATATGATAGTTTCTGATTGAAGTTAAACTGCCAGCTGATAAAAATGGCATACTGTATGAGTAATGCACATGATTAACTCGATTTGACGTGTACTTTACTATTTTATTACACATAAAAACATCCTATCCACATGTATATGAAGGACCAGAAGGAAGTAATTGCCATGACTGCATTGACTGTGACGCAGAGAGTGGGCATGAGAAAGAAATACACGGCTTTGTGTGTGTGTGAGTGTGTGAAGGAGGGAGACTACAAGATCAAAGATGGTGTCATCAAGTGTCAAGACATAGTTGGGACAGTGTCGTTTTGTCAAGCTTTGTAACCTTTAATGTTCGCCTTGATGTGCTAGCAAATCACCACAGGGGACACAGGCTTCGGAGTGAGGTGAAAATGAGTCTGTGTGTGACAAAGAAAAGTGAAAGAAAGAAAGAAAGAAAGAAAGAAAGAAAGAAAGAAAGAAAGAAAGAAAGAAAGAAACATAAAGGGAGGGACTTTTTGAAATATCCCTTTGTAAAGGGAGGCACAGTAATGTCGGTTGGCCTGGTTCCCTGCAGGCCACCCAGGAACTAAACACAACACACAGATGTCCACAAAGTAGTATATTCACCTTGACATGCTTCTGCATTTTCGTTGTGACTCTATTGAAATTCTATTTTCATAAACTTGATACTCATGTTTGAATCTAACTAACAAAATCTAATTAGTAACAGCTGAAAACATCTAAAAATAATTTTCAATACCTGTTACTGACTGAACTGCAGTTTCTGCTTGAAAACATAAAAAAGGACTAGAAAACCTCAAAAGAGGCATCTCACATTTTGCATGTTCACAACACAAACACTCAAAACAACCACAGACAAGACTTGCAGGCAACCTATAGCTTCAAATTATAAATATGTGTGTGTTTTGTTACAATTCAAGGTAGATTTATTTCCCTTTATTCATTAATTTGTCATGTTTAAATGGAAAAAACTGGGATTTCTCAGCCTTTACTTTTTTTTTGTAATCTAACCAGACAAGTCAGAGTTTGACAAACTCCAGTGTCTCAGATAAAAGTAGGTTATTGCATTTTTTTTAGAAACTCCTCTATTTTTGTTTCTTTCTCTTATGTTGTTTTAATGATAATTACTAAAAAGGTCAGAAGCCTTTCTATTTGAGATCCACAGAACAGGTATGTGGGTTAAAAATGCATTCTGAATACAAATGTGACACATAGTTCTTACATTATTTGTTTTTCTGTTCCTTATAAGTGAGACTAAAAAAGTAATGAGTTAATTAAATTGTTACCAATGACATATTATTGCATTTGTCTGCATATTGTGTTACATAAGGTTAAAAAAATGTGTATTTACTGCTCATGAGCAGGGCTGAAAGTAAGCCGGTATTAGATCTGGTGGAGGTACTCTGTATCGGCTGGAAGATCAGCTGTGTGGCGGCTCTTTACTGCTTTAACACTTATTTAAAAGAAGCTGCAGGCTTATGCCGCTAAGACCATGAACCAGGCAGCCCTTTATCTCATAATTTTACAGTTTCTGTGGTTTTTAATGTCTTATCATCGCTACTAAATGTGATCTACGTCCCTCTTCCTCCTCACGGTATCCGCCAATTCTGTAGCTTCCCTAAACAATAGTTAGTCGGTTGCAAATTCCTTGTATTTCTTGCAAGATAATCACATGTAAAGTAAATGTGTACAATCAAACAAGTAAACAAGAATGAATGGCAAATCCATTTATATTTCAGTTTCATAAAGTTCAGCCCACTGCTGTTTTCCACATCAAAATAACCCAAAGGGAACATTATTAGAATATTCTACCACATAGTATGGGCATTTGTTTTTGCAGAATTCAAAGTGTTTCTACACATTGGACTGGAATGATGGCTTAATAATTATTCGTTGTCATCACATATATGTTGTCCGCTGTGATGTTACTTGATTGTTTTTAGGTTACAGTAAAATAAACCCACCATGTCTCAATCCAAATGGTATTTTTCAAGATCAATTATCATCAATTTATTTAATTTTGAAACAATTTTATAATGTTATAATTTCCTCCCACCATCCAAAAACATGCTTCATAGGTTAATTGGCAACTCTAAATTGTCCATAGGTGTGAGTGTGAGAGTGAATGGATGTGTGATTGTGGACATTCTACCCTGCGACAGACTGGCGACCTGTCAAGGTTGTCCCCTGCCTTCGCCCACAAGTGGCCGGGATAGGCTCCAGCAGCCACGTGACCCCGAAAGGGATCAAACGGAATAGACAAATAAATGAATGAATGAATGAATAATTTGATTCAATAAACAACTTGAATCAGACAGATATTTGTGGTTGGATAAATCTATTCAAGGATTAATCATTACACCCCTAATCTGCATTTATTGCTATTAAAACTGTACTTTGATGATGGTATAGTACCAGCATAAACAAAAATCTACTTTCACCCCTGCTCATAAACCATATTTTGTAACATAGCACATCGATTACTGTTTAGTTAATGATGTTAATCTCATCACAGTTAAATGCATTTTATGATATTCTATTGTTTTCTCTCAGGGTCAAGACACAATACATCTTGTTGAAATGCTAAAATGTAGAACCTTAAGTAAAGGCAGAGGTTGCAAAGGTCTAACCAAGGGCATGTGAGGACTTGTATGACATGTTGGATTCAAAGAATGAAGAGGTAGGTCTGTACTGGTTGGCAAGTCAGAGAAACAAGAATGGAAAGATGTGCAGCAGGTTAGGCTGATCAAGGACAGGGATGGAAATGTGCTGACTGGTTCCACAGGTGTAATGAGAAGATGTATGTAAGCAGGTTGAAATGGGTGGAGGAATGTGTCAGGGTGTGATGTGTGACAAAAGAGCGTAAACAAGCATGAAATGAAACGAGTAAAAGACTCCTATATTAGCAGCCATGGTGTTTGTTTGGAGACAGCAGTTCTGAGAAAGAGAAGGGGGCAGAACTGGAGGTAGCATAGCAGAAGATATTGTCTAACACCAGATTAAGATAGCGTGGAGATTTAGGGAAAAAGAACTGTGATTATGTTGGTAAAAAATGCTGAGGTTGAAGTCCCCAGGAAGGAGGTCTAAATGACGACCAAAGAGGAGGTTCATGAATGAAGACATAAGGGTAGTTGTTTTGGGTCAGGATGATGCAGAGGATAGGATTAGATGGGCTGGATAATTTGCTTTGGAGATTTTGATTTGAATTTTGATTTGAAATGGTTTATTTCAAGCAATCAAATAGGAGTAATACACAAAAGCAATATAATCATCAGTTATACATTCATACAGTAACTAATCAAACTTAGGATAATTAGACATAATTAATAAAAATTGCTTGAAAGGGAGTGGAAAGAAGCGAATTTATATAATCCCACCCCGTTATACTATAACCATTTTATTTCATGATTTATCAATATCCGGTTCCTAGGTTTTATCAGGCAGAATTAAGAATCATAAGGTATCAATAAAGCACGTGCCAAAGATGCATTACTTAAGTACTACGTCAAAAATAACTTTAGAAATCAACATGGCAAATGCAGCATCTGAAATATATGCAAATTATGTTACTTTTAAAAGTCATTCATATGCTTTAAAACATAATACTATATCAGTAAAATAGACGCAACACTGTTTCAGGAGTTTTCATAGCAAAATTTCATCAAGTATCAAGAGTTAAAAACATGTGCAAAGTTATGCTACATTAGGAAAGATTTTTGAATCATTTTATCAATTTTAGGAGCTAGTGAAGTAATATCATCAAAAGTCAATCAATTTAACAATTTTCAATAAGTGATTAATCATTTGTTTTACTTTTTTTAAATATTTTTTTGTATTTTTTTTTTTTTTATAATAAAGAAATGCTGTAAGGGAAAAAATAAAAAGGGTCCATAATCTGTCGATTGTCCAAGGTTGGTATTTCTTCTTTTACTGATAACAGCTGATCTCCTGGGTTCAAAACAGTTTATAGTTCTCTTCCATGTTATGTCTGCAGACATTAGATTCAGGTCCATATCCTTCTTCAGCTGATATCAGCTGCGGTGAAAGTTGAGGTCAAGTTGTCTGCAGGTCAGAACTCTGCTGTTATTCAGGTGACGTCAGACATACAGAGAAAGTGATGATTCCAGGTGTCATATTTCTTGAAATTATTTGGCTCTTTGATTTATTACTCCACGTTGATTCAGACGACCGTGATCAAACACTTCTCAAAGTCCTTCATGGTGTTCACGACCATAACCTTGGTGCGGTCCTCTGGACCGAGTGGTTTGACAAAGATCCTGCAGCCTTTAACCCAAGTGTTCTCAATCTGCTTACGCTTCCTGAGAAGCCGTGCATGTTTTGAGATTTCAGCATTCCTCCTGGTCAGATGGTCGTTCAGATAAACAGCCGAACCCTTCAGGTTTTTCCTTTGGTTCATCAGAGCTAGCTTGTGTTTGTGATTCACAAACCTGATGAGGATCGCTGGTTTATCCGTCTCCTTTCTCCTGGGGAGCAGGTGGCAGGTCTCGATGGTATTGAGATTCAGGGAAATCCCTTTAGATGTGAGAAATGAATGTATTTGCTGCTCCAGCGACGCATCGATCTCCGTATTAGCACTGCTAGCTACGCTAGCGCTAGCATTAGCAGTGCTAGCTCCAGCTGAATTCAGCTTCGCTCGAGGCTTGATTGGTACTCCAGTGAGAATGACATTATTCATCCTTACTTGCTGTTCAACATCGTCCAGTCTTTTCTCCAGAATCTCGACCCGGTTTTCTCCCTGCTCGTTTTGAGCCCGAAATCTTCGGAACTCTTCCATCATCTCCCAGAGTGGCGTTAGTTTAGCCGACACTTGATTCATAAAACTTTTCAGCATTTCTTGAATAATGTCAAGAGATTTTTTGAGCTCTTCATATTCCTGGGGTTTCTTCGGGGGCATGGTCAGCTCTCTTTTTGGAGAAAATCAACTTCTTAAGTAATTTTGAAGATAGTATCCGCAGAGAGCCGCGACCACGCGTCTTGTCTTAACCCCGGAAGCTCCCCTTTTCTAAGGGGAGCAGCCAAAAGAGACAAAGTTATCCTGTCCATGAAGTCACAAGGTTGTCTTAACTACCCCAACATAACACAACTCCTGTTACTTTACTTTACTTTACTTTAGTCAAAAAGTAAGTAATGATACAATTACCCCCCCCCCCCCCCACTAAAGTGGGATTATGCTTTCAAAAGCTGCTGAGAAATGTAAAAAATATATTTAAAATGCTTTTAATATTTAGAGTTTAGCATGTTATGGGCATTCCATTAAACATGTAAGTTGTTGTGCCATAGCTTTTTTAATCTATTTCCTACAGAAAATGCTGCATCCCCAGTTTTAAAACAGAAAATAGTCATGCAGTTAATACAGAGTAAATGCAGTCCCCCCACTGGGGGGCGAAATATACCGCAAATTTATCATTATCGCGACATCAAGCTGTGCAATATGCATACCGCAAAAGACGGCGAAAATCGCAATAAATGGTAACCTTAAATGTGCTAAAACAAACTCATGGCAGCTTGAAATATTGAACAAATGAAATAAATCCCTTTATGCATTTGACCAATCGGAAGGACCCATTTACATTGTTATACCAATCAGATGAGCCCTTTTATGCTTGATGTTAGCCTCCTATGTCGACAAGGGTCATTTGGAGTATAATTTTTAAACTGTTGCAGTGAAATGGGAATGATGTTTTTGTTTTTTTTGCTATCTGTTTATATACCACAAATTATATTGTTATCGCAATATTAATCATCGCATATCGCGAGTTTTTCTCGTATCGTGCAGCCCTACCCCCCAGCTAAGGCGCTCCATCCACATTCATCATGAATTCAATTTTCCCTTTGGACATACAAAGGCTATCTAGAATCATTACAAAACAACTAGCAGGCATCCCTTGCTCATAGATAAACCTGTTAATTGACCTGTCAAAGCTAATTGCTGCAGGGGATGGGAGGCTAGGTATGCACGTTTCAAAAATAATTACCTGCATATTTAAATCAATAACATCATTAATTTATGAGATTTTACTTAAGCATAACAATAACTTCAACAAAATTAGAGTGCCTGTGTTGGAAATGATGACTATAAAGAACTGAAGACTCAAATTGGTTCAATTGGCTTACATTAAAACTCTTTGGATAAACTTTCAGACAGTAAACTGTAATCAAAGTAATGAGAATGATCAACAAAATGTACAAGATGATTACTTTTGTTTTTCTGCTGATTGGACAAAGTATGCACACAAACATTTTTAAAAACTCAAAACTCTTAAAGTGGCTAGGAAAGAGATTTTGAGAGAAAAGTGGAACATGTGCCAAAAAAGTAGCAGCCAAAAAGCAGAGGAAACATCAGATAGACAGAATTCAAACACGACCCCTTTCGGTTTCGTGGCACTTTTATTTCAAATATTGACTAAATATATATTTAATTCAAACCTTTCACCTTCAAATAATGAGCAATAAACGTGCTTTCTTTGGGTATTAATTATATTGTGAATTTGTATAGCTTTGGTTATTAGTTGCTTGAAAGACAAATGGGACATTCATTCCGGTATCAAAATCAAAACGTTTTCAATAATCTTTGCATTTTTGATGAGTTTTGATTCAATATTGTTCCTTTCAGCTCTGTTTTCTGGACATTGAGTTTAAGTCGTGGTAGTCAAGCAAAGAGTGAACTGCTATTTTCTGGATACTTCTGATAAACAATAATGGTTTAGTAAAACCACCATAAACCATAATAATTCATTTTATTGACTGTTACTAATGTCTTCACACTTTCATTCATGCTTTTAGTTCACTTTTTTGCAATGCAATTCACAACTGTGTAATTGGTTAATTACTAAGATTCTTGACCAGTGTAAGTCTAGGATGACAAGGGTTTACTTTAATGCAACAGTTATTATTCAAATTAAACTGTAGTTAGTAATTAGTTTGTTAAACCAGCACGTTGGATTATGCTTCAATTAAAGCTCCAACAGCAGTTATAACAGAAAGTAAACCACAAGTCTTCTGTAAATAATTTGGTCCAATGATTTTATTTACAAATAACTTTAAATAAATCAAATAGTTTATGATTTCTTCTTCGTCTTACTTGTTAATCAACTTTGCAAAAAATGATAAGGTAAGAGGTTCTCATTTATCATTACTCACAGCTTATTGAAAATGCTATAATCGTGCGATCTCTTCTATTTAATAAACCGATGACCAGGTCGAAAAAGTTTTTTTGGGGGAAAAAAGATTCATCTGGGCTGTATCCAAAGTGAAAAGCAAAATCCAGATGAACTTTCTTTAAAACGTTTTCTGCAACGGAACCATCCTGGATGAATGAGAGTCTTCACAGAAGTGATCAAGTAAAGATATTCTGGGGTTTTTATTTGCATCATTGCTTATATTTCTTTACATTAATAGCTATTTATTTTATTTAATTTATTTATGTATTTATGTTTATTCATATTCATTGCGTTCAAATGATGAACTGTTGCTCAGTGTTCCATTTGTCCGCACAGAACTGGGAAAAATATGTTTTTCTTACGCTGTTCCCACTTCATGGAACACACTGCAAAAAACCTGAAAGCTCCCTGAACTTATCTATTTAAATGATTTTAAAGCTAGACTGAGAGCACTTTAGATCAACTCCTTTAAATGTAACTGTTTTTATAATTGAATGTAATTGTATTTGTTGTTTATGTCTGTAACTTTTTGCTGCCTCTTGGCCAGGACTCCCTTGTAAAAGAGATTTTTAATCTCAATGGGACTTTCCTGGTTAAATAAAGGTTAAATAAAATAAAAAAATATATATATGTTTAAGTTTATGGCTGTGTTATATTTAATCCAGGAGCTCAACACACATTTCGAATGTGTGCTTACACATCCACACCTGCAACCTCCTGCATCTGCAACCTCCATCATCATCTATGAGCAGCACGTTTGCAGTCTTTTTAAATATTGTCCAATATTTATACCACAGTGAGTTTTTCCTCAGTGAAGGAAACAATCAGTGACGTGAAGGGGTTGAATGGTATTGCACTGGCAGCATTACAAACATTGATGTTTATAACATGTTCTGATGGACAGACTCTCAACTTATTTATGTTCTCAGAGTCTCCCATTGGACAGATACTAGCCAACAAAAAGATTGGAATATATTTGGCTTTGTAATCGCTAAAATATTCATCCTGTAGAGACTGTTGGGATCTTTCCACCACTAAAGAGATTTTGGAGATTTGATATATCTGTAATCTCGGTGTATGAGGTAACGCTGAAGCTGGAAAGGATGTCTTGCTGGTAAATCTAATTCAAAGGCTATCTCCAGTTCTTTTGAGCCCCAAATGTCACTGCAAAGAATGTCGTATGAAACATTCATCTGACTCAAAGCAGAATTTAAAGCCCAAGTCTTTCAGGAATTCTCCAGTTTTATAAAGTAAGTGTATAAAAATCCTGTTTGTTCCAGGCTGAAGTGGTGATCTTTCTTCAGGGAAAGAAATAATACAGAAGAAATAGCAGCAGCAGCAGCAGAACAAATATCAAGGACGCAACCATCTTCTTCAAAGACCAAGCAGACCTATGACGCTGGGCAGAGAGGAAAAGCTAAGGAAGTAATAACTGGAGGTTGAATTTCTTGTATATACTGATCTCTATGGAGTGCACAGTTGTACCTAAAGCACATCTCAGCTGACTACTGCGAAGCAGAAGGAAGTTTTTCACGATTATGATGCCGACATTTTTGCTTTCACTGCAAATACATATTGGCTAAAAATATTGGTTAACGACTGCCTTGACTACCTACTGCAGTTTACCTACCAACCCAATACTAATTACTATTGGCCATGAAAAAAAGGTAGTTTAGGTCTGCGGATTTCCCACTTCATTCAGCTCTGATTTTTGTATAATTGCTGTTGTAGGAGGAAAAAAATCCTTACCTGGAAGGGTCCACTTGGGCTGATGTCAAAGTCTGCTCTCTTCCAGTCTGGACCTTGATGTCCAGACTTGGTCCACTTCAGTAAATCCAAAGCTGAAGTAAAGCTTCCCATTCTGAGAAATACATTGAGTGTGCCTGTGAAGAGATAGCATACATCCATGTAAGCAGACTCAAGCACACAAGATAGAAGGAACTGTCAGTTTACTCCTAGTATTTGTTTAATTGACCCAACAAACATCTAAGTCTGCCTCATTATCTGATTAAAAACACTGTGGTTCTATTACTACAAACTTTGATTGTTTTATAATAAAAAAATATATATTTTTTTGAATTGTTTCTATTCCAATTATTCATCTAACAAGAGAAAAAAAATGAATGCAAAATTAATATTTACCACCAAAAAATAATCTGTCTATTTTAAGCTATCACAGAATCATCAGCAATGCATTCACTATGACAACACCAGAGTCGATGACATTTTCAGGCAAATGTTACTGCAAATGTTACATATTTAAAGTTGACATGGTGGAACCAGCTCTTTAAATTTCTGCATCTAGTTCTCTGCACAAAAAGCAATATAACCAACCACAGTTTTACCATGTTTTAAAATGAAAGGACAATATCAGCACAAAAACAGGTTGTTCTCCACAAAAATACATTGGAAGTAAAACGATCACTTTTAACTGATTGATTCAAGAGCTGATACTATAGTAGCAGATACATGATACTTTGTTAAGCAACCCACTGGGAAAAAGCAACTCATACGATACAGGAAACTTTTGAGTGGAAATTAAATCTGTGTTGTCTCTTAGCAATATGCTTTCATGTCATCATGCAGGACATTTGGATTTCTCCCCGACAGCCATCCAGACAGAAAAAAAGCTGACAATAGAAGGACTTGTTGAGATGAGATGGAAACAACGAGAAAAGGACACCAAGAAAAAAGAATTCTAGAATGTGTTAATTAACCATGGTTCCTTTTGTATATGCACACAACACACTTTTCAGTCGAGGGGTGGGTGGATTTAATGAAATATGTTGTGTGAGCAATGGATGAGACTCCCTCTCTCTTGTCTCTATTTCTCTCAGCTCTCTAAGATGTGAGAGATTCATTTATCTTCTTAACGATCTCCAACCAGCTCCTAATTGGAACATTAACCAACCACCAGTCTCTTAAACAAACAGACAAGCAGGGGGCATCTGTGTGCTATAGGGTGTGCTCATTCTTTGGAGTATGGATATGTGTGCAGCATGGACATATGCTTCCATCAGGGGTGTCCTAACTGTGCAAAGTGGTCCAGATATGATGTAAAGGCTTTCCATCCAGCTTGCATCCTAATAATAACATTAAATGCAAATGACCTATTTAATGAATACTTTTGGAATGGGATACTTTCCATGTTTTCATATTGAACAGAAATAAATTGAAACACATTCTGACCAAAATTATTGTGAATTTCTTAATTGGAGACCAAAAATAAAGAAAAAGTCTGTCTGGGGAAGAAAAAAAAGAAATGATTTACAATTAAATGATCACTGTAAACTTGTAAATTTAAATCAAGTGAACACAAATAATACTAGTAATAACACAAATAGTTATCAGAAAGATGGCTTTGATCACTGAAACAGAAAAAGACTGTTTCTCCCATTTGGCCCTTAAGGTTGTGAAGGTAAAGCAGCCACCGGTTGTTGCCACTGGTTTATGGCTTACAACGTGACTTAGCCAATTTTAATCAAGAAACCTTACACACAGTTTTAAAAGTTTTGATTGTATTATTACTTTTATGTCAAAAGACTGTGGGACAGTAGAATTTGAAAGGGGGCCACATTTGGCCAACATGAGGGACATTGGGCATGTCTGGCTTACTCTCTCTAGTTTTAGGCAGAACAGGAAAAAAAAATACACATATGGTAATTTTCCTGATTTTCTTGTAGAAGAAAATTAGGTAAAAGACTGCAGTCACTCCTAAAACAGCTACGACAGATGTGAAATAAAAAGACTGTTTTGTGGATTGAAATGCACTTTAAAGATGAAAAAGGTGCAAGTAAGTGATCAGGTGAGAGATGGAAATGCAAGGCATGAAAAACAAGACAGGAAGACGTTTAGAACACAAGCAAATAGAAGGAGCAAGAATGTCTAGACAACAAGAAAAACAAATGAACGCTGAAAAAAATAAACCCAACAATCTGTAAGAAAAAATGCTTCTGGCTTTGCTGTTTTGCCTCACCCAAAATGAAACTGACTATCCTAAGAGATAAAGGTTGGTCGGGATCAGATGAGAACTAAATGTGTCAGAGTGAATGTGCTAAAAGTGTAATGTCAAGTCAAAGTCCCCAGTTACATCAGGAACTGTTCACAAATTTGTTGTTTTTACATACAAAATTATATTGTAATATATACAGATAAATATGTCACATTGTGATCTTTTTTTTAGTTTGCTTTGTCTGATTAAAAAGTGAAAGTGTTTCATTGAATATATGTTTAGCACTTTTAGGCAAAGTGCACTTTGTGGTGATAAAGTAATTTTTGTCATTCTGCAAAATAACAACTCAAAAAAGCCTTTTTTATTTGTTTCGTCATTGTGTTAAGACATAAAAACAAAAAACACACACAAAAAAAAACACTTCTCTTGCACAGCAGTAATTGCAAAAGAGACAATCTTCAAATATGTGGAAAAGAAGGAAAAATACAGCAATTCAAAAGATAGTATCAATGCATTCAAACATATTTATCATATAGAGCACTTTTAACACTTAAAGCTTTACAATGAAGCACTTAAAAACCATTCACAGTACATTATCATCCTCTCACTACTTCTAAACACCTACAGGGTAATGGATGCTCTTAAACCACTGAGTGTTTCTGTTCTTTATTCGCCTCTTTTTCCTCCTGTTCTCTTTGGTCTGGGTCTCATTATGAAGCATGTTCTTTTTTAGCCTAAGCTTTCCTGACCCTCATCCTGCCCTGACTTCTCTCATCTCATCTTCCTTCTCCCTGACCCCTCTACCTTATTCTTATCTTGCCTTTTCTTTGACACGAGTGTTAACTCTGCAAGGATAAGGCAATCAAAGCAGCATCGCATTGGAGCTGCCTGGCAGGACAACATGAAAATTGAAGGAGGAAAATTGGAAAATTTCTCCCGCCACGTGCAAATATGATTGCATGTTCTGCTTTAACTCCAGCATGCGCATTTTTAAGTGCATTTCATTTTTGTGAATGATACTCATAAAATCTCATTTTGAAGATTTTCCTGTTTTAGATTTAGAAGCTTTCTGAAATAAGATCTTGACAAGAGGAATACTCAGTAAATCCAAGTGAAATACAGGACATAGTGGCCAAAAACGTTCCATACAGTTTTCTTAAAACAAGATTTGCATTTAGAATCATAGCATATTTTCAGTAGACTTTGAACAGCTTTATTAAGATCTAAAAATGCAATCATTTTCTTTTAACAAGATGTAAAAGATGGACTCTTGCTCCAATATTTTCCCTGACAGTTTCTACAGATGCTCAATGGGGATAAAGTTTGGCCTATCTATGGGGAGAGACCAATCTTTCTATTTAAAATAGTCTCGATTTAGCCTTCTTCTTTGGTTTTGTGAAAATTATACTTTGAAATGAAACACTCTAAATCGTTCTTTCAAAATGTATGCACACTGATTCAACTCTTTCTAAATATTAACCTAACCAGCCTCGAAAAGAATGTTAAATATCCCCCTTTTTTCCTTAGTATTAGGTTTTTCCTTGCTTTGCAGTATAACATTTACAAATATTGATAGTTGAATGTGATTCAAGTTTAACATCTGACTTCTCACAACTGATGAATCTAACAGTCAAGTAGACGTGGTAAAAAAAAACATGTGCCCCATCAGAGCTAGAAATGTGAGTTTGCCGTACAGCCACATTACCTTTATTACTCTGAAGCCTTCGTCTTTTTGGAAAGAATCTGCTACTAAAAGAACACACATTTTTAAAAAGTATTGTAAATGAAAATGAGCTTAGTAAAGACGTGTTGCTAAAAAAAAAATACTTAATGAAATTGTTTGCAAACAAATCATAAAAGAAAAACTGAAAGGGAAGCAATTCAACTTTGCATTTCCAACAGCCTATACCATGCTATTCTTAAGCCTTTTATGGTAAACAATGTCCATATATGATAATATTTTACCTTTAGCAAACACAAAAAAACATATTTTAAATTAAACCCGGAAATGACATGACTCAATCTCTGAGGCATCGCCTGTCGAGTGGCCCGCCCATTTCATGACGTCGGCCTATAGAGTCGGCCTGTGGGTGTGTGTGTTAGCCTGGGGGAAGGTGCTGGCAGTGCAGACTCTTCCTGGAAGGGGCTGTTCTCATTTATCTGTCAGCTTGTGAAAACCTTCTCATTTTTGTTGGTTGGGAGGGGCTGCTTGTCAGAGAACAGATTGTTAGAGGAATACTCAGAAATGCGTGAATGGATCAAAAATACCTATTTAGCGTTTTTTTTGTGAAGAATGAATATTATAATAGATTTAAAGGCTCAAAGATTGATTTAGGCCATTTTAGTAAGTTTTTCTTGTTTTGTAGTACTTTATTTCATTTTTTTGTCCAATATGAACAATACATATTTATTGTTTTCGTTTATGATCTTTAACTGTAACACACAATTCCCTTGCAACAAATTTGGATGCGGACTAAAATAAATCTTTACTAGTATCTTATTATATCTGTGTTTAAACTACATATTCTTCAGAACTTCAATGTATTTTTTAATATCATCCTGCAAGCTGGACATGAATAACGTTGAAATCTAAAATACAGTGTTCCCTTGTGTATTGCAGGGGTTACGTTCTAAAAATAACCTATGGTGGGTGAAATCTGTGCAGTACGATTACAGACGTTTTGAGGCTGTCAAAATATTAACATCATAATATTAATATCAGTCAAATATGAACATTTTCACTCTTTTCTCTGTTGTTTAAACTCTCAAAGTCTCAAAGATTGTTTTGTTCCTCTGGCAAACGGAATACATTCTGTACAGCAAGGTGCACAGAGGAGATTGATTGACAAGGTATACACCTAATCAGGATGTAGAACACAGAATCACTGAGTAGTAAGAAAAAAACAAAGCAAAATTGCACTGAAAAAAATCTGAGAAATTGTGAGAACCACAATATAGCAAGGGGGCACTTTATTGGTTTTTATTTATTGAAACTTTTCTGTCTTTGACTTAATGTCTTTCAATTAATACAATTTCACATTTGTGCATTGACTTACTATTTGCTTCTATGTGAGTGCTAACATGTTTGCAGCATGTGTAAACTCGGCGAAATATGCATTCAGGCTGTCTGACAGAGCATATTATGATGAACAGCTCTGCCAAATGACTGATTGTTTCTTATCCTTGCTATAAATCACACAGCCACTGCCCCCTTCATCCAACCTGAAAACACACAAGTGCAGCCACACCGAGGCACGACGGAAACATGCAAACAGACCATTTTTAACATCCTGCCCTCCATCCCACACCTCTTCTGCTTACACACACAAAACCTACAGGGTTGTGTCTGACAAGCTCTCCACAAGCGGGTCAAGCCCAGAGATCAGTCTCTGACAGAAATATACTGATAGCAATGAGGTTTAGCTTTGTCTGCACACTGCAACACTGTGCCTGAATGAATGCTTTCATTTCAGAGGGAAGGATTTCTGTGTGTGTGTTTGTGTGAGTGTGTATGTGCATGACCGTCTATAACACTCACCAATGTGTTTGCCCTTCATGTGATAGTAGAAGGAGACGCAGTATGGAACTGGACCCTTTGGGCTTTTGACAGAAGACACGTTGAAAAGAGGGGAAAGAAGTCGGGCTTTGTCTCCTTCAGCTCGCGGCCGTGATGCTTCGATGTACATGTAATACCCTACAACAAGCCATTCCAGAGAAGCAAACAAACCTGAAGTGACTGACACTTTATCAAATTATACACAGCTGTGAAAAATACTATTTCACAACCATATAATAGGCAAAATAAGGCTTGTTTGAAAACAATTAGATGCTAAACGCTGTGGTTATACTGTAAAATCTGATATTCATTATAAAAGTACACTTTTGGGGGCTCTGAGATACAATTACATGTATGATAAAATGTAAAATGAGAAGAAATGGGATCCCATGGGAACATTAAAAACACGAAATAAGCCATTTGGCACATTGTTTAATTTAGATATTAATAAAAAGAACTGCAAAATGTATAATTTTTTCTCTTCAATTTTTTTAATATTGCTATGAACACATTTATTTTTATTAAAATGTCTTGGTGGACCTACCAGGGACCTTATGGCCTACCTTATGGCAAACAGTTGCTGGGATAGGTAACATCGTCCCCGTTACCCCAAATGATTCAGCAAGTTTGTGAAATGGATACATTTATGTTTTCTGATGTTTTTCAGTATGATCTGTTTTTTTTTTTTTTTTTTTTAAAATTCAGTCTTGACACATCTTGCTGACTTATCTCTAAAACTATGGTGGTAGCTTTTATTCTCATATTATTTAAGTGCTATTTTTCAAAACAAAAGGTGCTTGGCTTTTAAGATAAAATTAACCACTTTTCCCCCCATCTACCCTGTATATCACAATGTTGTTTAATGTCCCCCTAAAACCTGATCTTACCTTCCTTGGTTCCGCTCCGGTCAGTCTCTGGACCGGTGTTGGTAGATCTTTTGGGATTTTGGGTCAGGTTATTCTGTCTAGTCCAATCAAAGACATCAGTCCGGTCTTGAGTAAAACCGCAGATCCGCTCATCCTCAAAACCACAAACTTTGTCTTGAACATGTTTAAATATAAAAAAAGACAGAGCAGGAGAAGTACACATTTTATATGTGACATTTTACATATCTGACATTGTTAAGACAGACATTTTTTAACTTTGCCTGAATGCCAACATTAAATGTGTAAATGACCTCAGCGTTATGCTCTTCAAATCAAACTGCCAGGCAATTACCGACAAAATGATGGGCACAATGTGGGAGGCAGGCAAGCACAGTCTATATAGGAACTCTTAAAGTGGACTCCTTTGCATTCTCTAACGGATGACGCAAATAAATTCAGCAGTATGATTAAGTAAGGTTTTTTTAAATGGAAATATATTTTTCGCATTGCACAGCCAGTCACATACATATGTCAGTGATTCTGTTGAGAAACCAAGTGCAGCCTGTGGCATACTTTTTTCTGGAGTGTCTGGTGTTTGCAATCAAATATTCACAGCGTGACTGCAACTTCAGTGCGTGCTCATCAGAAACCCCATGGGAACATTAAAAACACGAAATAAGCCATTTGGCACATTGTTTAATTTAGATATTAATAAAAAGAACTGCAAATAAATTACATAAAATATGCCTTTTCAGCAAAAGGTTCACAAGAATTACAAAGGATGATGTCTTATGAACTTTTGTTGTTGTTTTGCTTGAATCGTATGTCCACTGTTGATCACAAATTGACAAGGTGGTCTAAAATGGAGCTCAGATCTGACACACATTAACCCAGTTTCCTCTGGTTCAGTTCAGGTTTGGCCTTCCAGATGGAAACAAGTCAATAGAAATTGAAACTTCATCATTTTGTCAACACAGATGAATAAGAAGAAGGTAAACCAATTATCAGGCTGCTGTATCAAACTAAAAATAATGTTTGTTTCGTATGGTTTAAAAAAAATGTATATATGTATATATATATATATATATATATATTTATATACTGTATATCAGGTAATTCAACCCCATAAAAGTTTGGGAAAAAGAAAAATTCCCTTCTCTGAACTAACTCAATTTTCTGACAACCACAGGACTACTTCATAGATGTCTTTATTTGTCCAAATAGAGTTAACACATAACCTTCATAACCCATAATAACCACTTGATGGTGTTTGATAAACTGAAAGCATGAATCTGACCCTGCAAATGAAAGTAAAACTTCTCCAATCACAACATGTTCCGTAATAAATCGGACAGAACATGCTGGAATTAAATGTGTACTTCTCTGAAACCCCTTTTTCTTATCCTACGAACTTTAAATTAATTTCAAAACTAGCCATCAATTTCTATTTTAATTGCTGTGCACATCATTAAAGACAAAGAAGCAATGCTGCTGCATCATTCTTAATGTTGATGTTCCTTGTTAAGCAAGATGAAGGGGCTTCTCTCTATGGTGTTGTCTCCTTCATTAGCCCATCTGGAGGGCTCAGCCATTATCAGAAAAACACTAAAGAAGCCAATATAACAGCCGTCATATAAAAATGCCCAAGCTGACAGCTTTAGCGAGAGCATCCCAGACCCACACGCACACGAAAACAGTCTGCTGCAGATCCACGCAGCTCTTGCTCCCCATGAGGACTGCCTGTGTGTTCGTCTTTGTTTCGGGGAGCTAATCTATTACCATTCACACCCTGTTTCACTACATGCGCTCCTTTCAATTTACACTGTTGTTCTTGCAGTCTGTTACAATCTGCTGTTGTTTTAATTGCCTCACCCTGGCTGAGCCAACTGCCACTCCTGCCAGAAAAATTCAGCGTGTCCCTTAATGAAGAAAATAGACATGATGCAACTGACTGAGAAGAAGAAGTAGGAAGAGAGAGGATGAAAGGCAGATGAGAATCAGTGCATAAAAAGCATCAGACTGACAGAAACAAAGAGGCTCAACTTCAGTTTTTTTTGTGTTTTCTTATCAATTTCACCACTAAAACAAATTGTTCATCCTGCTCTCATGGACACTGTTTCACTTAAAATTCCTTTTAACTCTTTCCATCCTTTATTTGCCTCCTCAAGCTTTTTATCATTGAGCCTTTTATTTTTTTACCAATAACTAATGTAATAAAAGCCAAGGCCTATTTCCAGCAAGTTCCACACTGGCAAACCTGCACTTATGCTGCCTGGAGCAAACTTGGCTTTCTTTAGGAGTTTTACATCCATCTGGTATTAGCCAGATGGATGGAATACAGCAATGTGTGATGGAAAAGTTGTAGTTTATTCTCACCTGAAGATCTTGGGTAGGTGTAGGCTGTGAAGAAAGTTAAATAATTGTAACTATGAGTCAAATTTTCCTATAAACATTTACTTAAAAATATCAGTTTCAGAAAAATGTAAAAATCTTTCTCAAAGAACAGGTTAAGGGCTTTATAAGAAAACTCACGCTCAGAGTACTGGATGATTCGGCTGACATAATCCCCAGTGCTGTAGGCAGTGATGGGAGCCAGTCGTACCTCGTAGGAAAGAGGGATCCTGAGGTCTGGTATTGTGTAGGACATCAGGACACCTTTCTCTGGCTCTCTGCCCCCCAGGTCCACTTGCTTTGACAGAATTTTCTGCTTGTTCTGCATTCACAGGGGTGATGCCACACACAAGCACAAAAGAAAAATGCAGGGAGATGTGTTACATACAACTGCGAATGACTGCAGGAAAAAAACATAAAGACATGACTGGAAGGCAAAAACAGCAAGAGACATAAATGTGGGTGGCTGCAAGGCACACTTTCAGCACCCACAATCTCTTCTCTATCTTTCATGACTCTATAACAAATGTACTATTAAATGGGATTTTTAAGTAGTTCTGTGTGAAGTACTTTGGAGTAGTAAATGTCTCATATGGCGGTCAGGTTGCTAATAGTTTTGAGAATTGAGAACAGTACAATACCTCAGAATAGCAATCATCGAGAATCTATTTGTTTTATCTATAAAATAACTCAGTTTAAAATATTTTCATTTTTAGAACAACAATAGATGTTAGATGTTTTATATATTTTTGTAACCCCACTGTGCGTTCTGTAACCACAGATAGCTATTGTTGCAAAACAAAATTCAGCATTAGGTATTAGTCATGGCCCCTACTTGGGTTCTGATTTATAGTTCTGCTTATTTTTTTGTTGATTTTTTTTAAGACTCAACAAACAGACCATGTACATTCTCTACCAAAGACCAGTACCTGAGCTTTTTGTCATGGCCACACTCAAGGATTAGTATTTGGTCAATATAATTCCACAATATACCATTTTCTCAGAACTGTAAGCAAACGAAAAAGCCTAATTTCTTTTCAAAAACTGCCAGTGTGTTTTTTAATCTGGATATCCTTATATATGGATTCTTTTTAGTTTTGCTTACTGATGTCAAAGCGATTTTGAGACACACCACATTCAAAATGTCACTTTGTCTTTTTGCATGTTGCAAACAAGATCAGCTGTTTTGCAGTGTAGATATACTAACATGGTTAATGTGTAGGTGTTGGGCTGTTTTTTTAAGTGTTGGGAGTTTGCATAATCACAACTGTGTTTGCTTTAGCAGTATCGGTCTGTTGTTTTTTTCAAGGGTTGCAACCAAAGTTGGGTGTTTTGTAACTGCTTATTCGGCTACCGTCAAATTGTGTCAAACAGTCTTTGTCACGGGTTACTAATGAGGTTAGTAGTTAACATAATCACATGTTTTTTTTAGTGGTATCAGTCTGTTTTTGTCCGCATTGCAAACAAGGTTTTGTAAATATGCTACCGTGGCTAACAAGTAGCTTTGTCAGACTGTGTTTTTTACACGTTGCAAACAAGGTTGGGAGTCACTGCTCATAGCTAACATGTAGTATGTCACAAACAAGTTCTAAAATTACTGTGAACACAGTTTATAAAGTCTGACTGATGTACGCCACAAATCTTTGACTGTTTTGTCTCGCTTAATGCGCCTCATAGTTTGTTGCATCTCATATATGACAAACTTCCAAAATAGAACATTCATTGATGGTGCACCTTAAAATGCAGTGTTTTCTGTGGTGCAGAAAATATAATAGATTTCTTGCTTTGTTTCTAAAATGACTTTGAGTCAACACAGTCAAATCTGCTTCGTTTCCTTAACTTATGTCCTAAAGAAGACATGTTAGTCCAGTATCACTGACCTCAGCAAGTCATGTGGTCTGCCTCAGGTGCACCAGCACCATGACTCAAAAACAAATACTTAAAAAGTAAAATGTAAATGAACCTTTTAGAATTAAACTTCATTTTTACATTTCAGGCTGAATTGTAATGTTTAAAAAGAGTCACATAAATCCTGCATAGGCAGCCTTAAATTGATTTAAGTGATCGAGCATCACAAGAATAAAAATGTAAAATGATTATAATATCAAGCATGCCCAGTTGTTGTCTCTTTTGATTGTTAAGCTGTGGATTTTTTTCTTCTACTGTCACTATCACATTTATTAAAGCTATTGCTGTGTTATTCCACCCACAGAGATAAGGATCCATTAGCTGTGTATCTCCCTGTGATCCCTACTACTTAAAGACCCGACGGTGAACTCAATCTAATGCATTGGGTCAGCCACTTCACCATAACAACTTAGTCCACCCACAGCATGCCATTATCAGGGAACACATGGAGCAGAGAAGTGTGTTAATGCTGTGTCATGGGTGTGTGTGTTTGTGGGTGTGTGTGTGATAACTGGTTACTCAACATGTTTCTTCCATTCAGTCAGTGTGTATATAGAAAGTTTAGAGAAACATATTTGAACACTCATCTTAGAACTAGACTTTTATTAAACAATATAAAACAAATGAAACATATGCTTCCGTATAAGACACTTTTGAACCAACTTTTGAACCAAACTTTGGAATTTCATATCTGGGGACCTGAGTTCTTTAAAAAAAAGGCTGTTGAAAAGTGGTTTCCATTTTATTGCTATAATGTGGCGTAATTTGTCTCAGCTGCATCTTGTTAATTACCTTCATTACTTTCAGTGTAATACTCCAGTTTTAGTTGTTGCTTGCCAAAATCTTCTTGTCATTATTCCAGTTTCATTGCTCAGGCTTTGCTTACTGTCATTATTTTGTGATTTGGGTTAATTGCAGCAATTTTTGTTTTGTTTCAGTTACCTGGGCCAGTTGCATGTTTGCTTATTCCTTAAATATTGTTGGATACAATAGTTTTCTTTAACTTCCTGGCATTTCTATTCTAATGCAGTGGGTTCCTTCAACTCACCATCAGCATTTTATCACAACAAAAGCCCTGAAAGGACAATTGGTGGATATGAAATTATTCTTTATGTCTTGAGGATATGGAAGATTTCATTACTGATAGAGTCATAGCTCTTCTCTGTATCAAAATTTGACCATCACTTAGTAACTAAAGATCATGCATAATTTTAGCAGTATTTTTAAAAGTTCGAACAAAATAAATGAATTTTTTGAGGATGCCTTGTCAAAAACCAGATGTATATTGCTATACTTTGAACAAGCTCAAACACCATTCTATTGTTACAAAGAAAGCCCTTCACAGCCAAACAGTGAACAGTTTGTTGCAGTTGCCATTAAAGATCTTGGCTCAACTACTTTTAAGGCCTAAGAAGCCCTTTTTAAGTGGGCTGCACGACTTTGGACATTTTTATCAAATCTTAAAATAGAGACTGTTCAGAAACAGCATTTTGTGTTAACTGAGAGCAACTGTATGCTTTATAAGAATAAAACAATGACATTTCATACATTTTTAAAGTAATAAAAAAGTTATCTTCTCTTTAAGTATGTTTGTCAACTACTCAATAACATATAAAATTTTCCCTCCAGTCTTTCTGTAGTGTTTTTAATAACTATATATTTAAAAGAAACAATAGTGAAAAAACAAAACGCCCCTCTCACCCTTCCACGGGTGGTTTCTCACCCAAGCTCGGGTCCTCTACCAGAGGCCTGGGAGCTTGTGGGTTCTGCGCAGTATCTTAACTGTTCCTAGCACTACGCTTTTCTGGACTGAGAGGTCTGAGATCTTTCCAGGTATCTGTCGTAGCCACTCCTCCAGCTTGGGGGTTACTGCCCCGAGTGCTCCAATTACCACAGGCACCACTGTCACCTTCACTTTCCATGCTTTCTCCAGTTCTTATTTCTCCAGTTATTATTATTTGGCTGAGGGGGTTCAGACCTATGCAGAACAGCAGTGGGGACAGAGCATCACCTTTGTATATCCCACATTTGATGGGTTCCCATTGGCTTTAAGGGTGGTTCCGGGGCTCCGGTAGCCCCATGACCCCAAAAGGGACTAAACGGAATAGAAAATGAATAAATGAAAAAAAAATGAAAAAAGGATCTTTAACACAAACGATTGCATCAAATCTGCACACCTGGAGCTCGTTGTACCTCCCCAAAAGAGTTCTGTACACAGTGCGCTTTACCTCTTTACTTTTGCTCCTGTACTCTGACACTCACATGAGGAGAGCTGGATCCCAACTGTGTTTTCCCCTTTTACACAAATTCCGATTTTGCCAGTTTGAATTGATCATTTTTATTTATAGGGCCATGGTCAGTCCTGCCTGCAGCTGCCAAGGATTTGGTGCATCTCCAATTACTTTGCCAGTTCCTCATAGCAGCCACGACCCAGTCCAAGAGCATGCTTGGCAAGAAGCTTGGAATCAAATCCAGCCTCTTTCACCAGGTCCTGTGCCACTAAAGACTGTTAAGTTCCCCTACTTCCTGCCAGTTCTTCTGGTTTCTTGTTAAATGCATCAACACTCATTGTCAGTGGTGCAAGCAATGTAGACTAACTTATTTTTTAAAACTTCTCTAAACTTATTTTCTCATCTAACAATACAAAGTATATTAAATGTTGATCCATTCATTTTATTTTGAAGAAAGAGTAATGTACTTAATAACTTAATTTTCCCAGCTGCTGAATTAGAAAAACTTCTATTGAGACTAGGGGAAAATGTTTTATGTAATATAAGGGCCTTTTTATGAAGTAGCAGGGGAGTTGTCTTATGATTCCAAAAAAAGAAAGGTCATAGGTTTCACTTCTTAATTGTTTTTCAATAGCTTGCCTCTCCACATTTTAAAGAATTGGTCCAGCACCCCAGCATGTTTATTTAAGTCCAGTCGTATTGATGTTCTCAACGTTTTTAAAGTGTTGTCAATTGCACTATCCCAAACAGCTCAGCATGCATTTCTCCCCTGTTTGACCTGTGTGCAGCAGTTCTTCACTCCAGTCCTGGAGAGAGTTGGGGTCAGTTTAAGCATCATGGCTGACAGCCAGCAGCTGGCCTTAAGACTATGCGAAACAAAATACCTGCTGTTAGAACAGGAGGAAGGGGAATGGGTAAACTCTACGGGATAGTATTCTGGATACCTGGTCACTATTAAAGACAAAGAGGATGCAAAGGCAATTTCATAAGGTTTAGATTTTATTTTAACTTTTTTTGTTGAAACAGTAAAAAAAAGTGATGATTGGTTTCTCATTTTATCGTGGATCATCTTTTGTGGTCACTTCAGTTTTGCATGTTTTATTAAATTAAACAAGACACTGTGTTCCGCATCCTGATTAGCTGGAGACCTTGTCAACCGACCTATTGCATGCTGTGTCTCCTGTACAGTCATGTGCAGCTCTCCAAATCTGCTTAAATTGTCAGTTTATCTTTGTTTACAGCCTTAAGATACAATGCAACTTTGTGAATTTGACCTATTGCGGTGATTTTTAAAACATATCTCCTGCAAAAAAGGAACACTGTACAGGTTTTTGAATACATTTTACTGAATCAGACATTTTATCTTACTCGACTCAAATGAAGATTTGAAAGATCTGCTGGTTTCTCCATGTTCCCAAAGGATTATGGGAACAGTGTTTTACTTTGTGGTTTAATTTTACATAACACGGCTTGTGGTATTTTTCTTTGTAAATTAAGCAAAACCTATTAGCAAAACTGACATTTATTGTTATATCGTCATAGTTATTGTTCTGTAGTTTTGTGTTTTTTCCAACCTAGGACTAAATTAACACATATAGCCAAGTATATAGTCACAGATACACCTTTATTTATTAAAAGCACTGCTCAGAATTCTCATCTCTGCTCATACAGCTTTAGAACACTTTTACTGATTTACTAGTGTATCGGCTAGCTGACTCACTACTCCACCTCGCACATTGTATATATAACATTTGACATCAAAGCTACTGCAGAACACAATAATTTAAATTGAGGGCTTTTAACACCAAACTTTGCTCCAATTCAGCCAAACAAACATTTGCACAAATGCGTAGGAATAATTGTGTTAAATATTGAGTAAAAGAAAAGCTTAGTTCATGTCATATGCATAGTTTGTCAGTTAGAAGAGATGTGTCAATTGTTTTCTGGTCAGCAATAAATGTAAAGGACTTTTATGGTGGGTGGGAAACTGATGACATAGGTAACAGGCAGGAAAAGGGGTTTGAACTAAAAGGCTCACATTCATGCACTGTTTCAATACAATTACAGTATGTGAGCTGGATCAGTAAGTTACTGAAGTGTGGCTCAGAGGAATACAGCTGCTCTGGCTGCAGGTTCAAGTCTTTGACAGTCTTGATAGGTCGATCCACACACATACACAATCGGTGCCTTTGTTTGTGTTACAGTGACACGAAACTAAAAAGCGAAGGAGTAAAAAAGATACAAAGGAGAGTGACAGAGTGAGGTATTTCACATGCAAGTCCATCTTCAACCTGTGTATGTGTGTGCCTGTGCGATCTACCACATATGTATGTGTGATATTGAGAAACCCAGAGGCTTTCATGATTTTTCTCGAAACAGTGTTCTTAGTTTACTTTTTCCATCAAACCGTCATCAAAAAACACAACACGATAAAAAAATAAAATAAAAAAAAAACAAACTGTCAAATTGGGTAAGAGGCAAAGAGCCGATGTGCAATAAAGATGCGACTCAGGTCTTTTCCCAGTTGCTGATTCATGCAGATGCCACAGAGGCGTAAACCCAGCCTTTTATGACCTTAGGTGCCAACCATTACAGTGCTAAACAGGAGGGATGTTACCAGTAAGACTCTTCATGATGAAGACATGTGACATAACATCTTTCATAGCAATGATAACTGGCAAAAAGATTGCAGGTGTGTTTACAGGCCCAGATACTTTTAAATGGTATCTGTTTTGCAATGGTTAAACAGTTTTAATAACTGCAAGCAGCAATCAGCATTTGAAAATACGGCCAAATTAAAAGCAATATGGCAGCATGAGAGAACTTACTGTCAGGAACAAAAGCAACTGTTCCAGTGAGCGAGAAAAAGTTGGAGACAAACTCCAAATCCTGAATAGACGCATTTCATTGTTTCCTGTTATGTTTTAACTATTTAAACTATTGTGTTTCTTGAGGCATTTATAAGCTGGGTAACATATTCAATATTATTGCTAAATAAAAATATTTGTTGCTCAACTGTGTTTCACTTTCTAAAAATCTCTGTTGTACCAATCCAGCATTTAAAATAAATCAACCAGGAAATCAGGTCAATAATTGTCTTGTGACAAAACATTGTCACAATATGGGCTGTTACTGAAATTCAACACAGATGTTGGATCTTAGTCTTTAAGTAAACTTTTTCTAGATTTACAAAGACCCACTAAACCTTCTTCTAACATCTGTTCTTCTTTATCTTCAGTGGTATCTTTAAAGCGAAGATTGCATCTGTTGTTCTCTTTCTTGGGATGAAACCATGCTTTTGCTCACAAATACAAACTTACCACATCCTATCTTCCACAACCTTTCCCCATAACTTTATTGAGTGACTCATCACCTTTCATTTACTGCAGTTTCTACAACAGGTCTCCCTCCTTGTCAAACATTGGCACCACCACACTTTTCTTCTATTCCTCAGGCATCCTCTCACTCTCCAACGGTCCATTAAGAAACTCCCCAGTTTCCCTGATCATTTTAGTTTTAGATGTGCGTTAATTTGGGAGAAAATCCTTTTTCCTGTTTCAACTCTCCCCTAAAGCCACATACCACTCCTCCCCATTTTAACTTTCACCACTTGGTCCTCTGCTTTGACCTCTTCACCAGAGTCATTCTACACACCACCACCTGTAGTTACCAGGCTACATTCTCCACTAGGGGTGTGTAAAGGCAAGATTCTGGCAATACAATATGTATCGCCATACGCATCTCACGTTTTTAATATTGTACTAGCAGCAACAGGGCACAGAGTTTTGGTCTGGTACCCATCCCAAGCAAAGACTAAGTTATGTCTCATAACAACAAAAACTGCGAGGCTGACTGAACATTTAGCATTTAACACAAGCTGATTCTTCTGAGATCTTGTTGTTTTGGTGCAGTGTAGAGCTGCTCAAAGAGGCTCGGTTTGCTGTGCCGCCAACTAGCAGTCGGGGGTTTAAGTGGAAACATTTTGAAGTGGCAGACATCGAGATCCTTGACCACTCCTTGCACGTTATTCCTTTTGCAAGATATATATTAGTAATTATTAGCACGGATATGGCACTGACTCCCTGGAAACTGTGCATTGCAATGGCCCAAGCTTTCTCATTTCATTCCATTGCAATGACATGAACAGAAAGTTGTGCACACTAAAATCTTCATTTTAACACTGTTCTTTGCACAAGCATTCAAATACCGGTACTTTAAAATTCTGAAGACAAAGTAAGTGCCATCTAATTGCTTGTGCATATGGCTTTGTTTCATCAGTAAATAAAATAAAAATGACGTGTGTCATTAATTACCCTACCCCAAAATCATTTGCTGTTTTCCTGTACTTTAGTTCTAGTAGTTGTTTTTGAATATTTGAATATTGATGGGACAAACAGTTGTTTACCTGCTTTTACCCCCCCTTTGTTTCAGCTTTTTTGTCAAGCTGAGTTTAGAGGATTCGTGAGGTCAAAATGTCGGAAGGTTTAGAACTAGCAAAAACAAAACCACGACCAGACAGAGACAGCCCAATTTCAAACTTAGCCCAAACAAGTTACCTTAATGCCTAATGAAAAACACTGCAGAGCTGACAATACGACATCTATTCAGAAAAATTCTAATGAATCAAACACATGTGGAGAAGCATAAAAATGAATTGAAATAGGTAAAAAAAACACCATCATAATTCTACAGTATTTATATGATATTAAAGATGTATTATTCTTTAAAGATAGTATTTAAAAATACCACTCTCTCAAATATGTTTAATTTAGTTCCCTCAAGTGTTTTATTTGAGACAAGACGTCAATTACATGTATGGATGAGCTCTGACGTCTTCATTATGATTATAAATGCAGCTTTCACCCAACAATTAAGGAAATCTACACCTCATAACTAAAAGCTGACATCTTTACAAATCAGTTATTGCCTACAAATTCAAATCTGGGAACTGTGGAGGGTGAAGGATGTTTGGAAATAAATCAAATAGAAGAGAGCTTTCCGAAAACAAAGGCGACACATCAGTTGCAAATGTGTGAATCCCCAAACAGTGAAGTAACAGCTGCCTACAGCAGAGTAAAAAGGGATTTCAAAGCATAATAGTAAGTTCTGGTACAAACCATACAGATCCACTCACGATTGCATGTAATCTGTAAACATTAATTGATACACTGATTTAAAAAAAAAAGACATAGTGCCAAATGAATGAACACCAGCTTACATATATATATATAAAAAACTCCAGTCAAGATGTAATTAAAACGTGAGTATAAGCATACATGTGTTTAGATCTACACCACAGAGCACTGCCCTCAATGAACTGATCTGTCCTGCTGCATTTCCCTCAGTGTCTACATGCCTCCCCGAGGACCCCTACATCATTTTGCATGTGCTAAAAAGATAGAGTGTCAAGGCGTTAAAAGGATGAGCTGTTAAAAAAGTTGCAGAAATAGATGGGTTGTGAAATTGAGATGGTATTACATCTGAATGTTCTAGTACTCTATTTAATACTTGAGAGGGCTCGAGAGATTTGCTGTTTTTCTTTCATTTGCATTTAATTTCTCGGTTTGCATCCCTAACTTCTTCCCCGGCCTCTCTTCTTTCCTGTTTTTGGTCTTTGTGATGTCTTTGTGATTTCTGCTGCATACATGCATGAATGTGTGCAGGTGAACCCCCAATGAAGAAATGACAGAGATTAGGAAACACATCTTGATGCAATTTGACATCCTTAATCTGCAAGAAATGGTGGCAAAAATGGCATGAAAAGTAAAAAACGAAACTTTAAAGGCAGAAAGTGAATTGCTTATAATTCTGAACACAAAGTAGTTAGTAGACGAAGGAGTAATTAATAAAGAGGAATAATAGTTGTTGACTTGACTTCACACTCATGCCTTCAGTAAATATTTCTGCACAATCGCGTCTTAAATTGCAGATTCTGAGTGCAAGGCTAATTTAACACCTTCACAAGGCTGTGAAAATCCCAGTCACATCAAATTAAAGATGCTCAGCCAAGGACAGGCACAACACATCATAGTAGAAACATAAAAGCTGAAAAAACTCATTTTTGTCACATCATTTAGAATTAAACAAAAAAATTTTTGCAGGTAGATTTTTAAAGCAATAAAGTGTTGTTTGAAATGTTCAACGTAGTTTCAGATTTTGGAGCAAAGGAGCAGAACGTCTTAACTGTCTGCTCTACTTTCTGTTCATGGAAGATGAAGATAAAGCCTAGAAATGACAGAGAAAAGATTTTCATTAAGTGGTGACATTTATTATTTAATACATTCATGTATTTTATATTTAAGTACCGAAATTCAAACCGGCATGAAAACACTATTTAAATAACTATTATTTATGCCCATCTAGTACAAAAAAGGAGGTCTTCCTACATATTGCCAGTTTATAGTGATTCAAAACAGATGCTTGAGACCTCCAAAGCCCCAAATCCCTATCTTTACTAAGCATGCATGATTTACCACACAACACATACGCACACATGCATTCATGGTGCGTGTGCTCTTGTCTTTAAAATCCATGAGGGAGACCATTCAAGGTGATTCTTTCAAAGCCAAAACTAGTGACCGGTGTTTTCCTTGTGTCATGCCCTTTGCTTCCTCTGCCACTCCCTAGTCAGGATTACTCCTTCCATGCATGTGAGTGCCCCTCAATTGCAGGAGAGGAGACAGGTGAGGCACACAGGTCAACGGCTGCAGTGATCCGTCTTTACAATGAAGATCAGGTTTTTTTTCAGTTACTGTCAGATCACAGACTGCAGTAAATATTGTGTTTGAGCCAAGTTTATTTTTCTTTACCATTGGGAGGTGCAGTTTTCTTCAAGTTCGTACTTCCAGACTCATGCATCAATCTTCTGTCATGATTTTCACCAACTCTGAAACCCCTGAGTGTTTTAGATTTTCTTCAAGAGGATGTCTTAGTTAGCTGTCTGACTGTTTACTTCAACAGCAGCTGTTTTGTCTAAAAGAAAAAACCCTGTTTTAAATCTGCAGAATACACAACCTGAGTAGTTTTTATATTACCTTGCGTACATTTAGCCAGTACCCGACGATGCGTTCTGTGGCTTGAGGATCTTTTTGTGTCCACTGCAGGTTGTAGGAATAATTATTTCCCTTCAGAATACGCACCGGGTTAGGTGTGTCAAAGTAGAATTCAGCATTGTAGGGTTTAGCTGTTGGACACAAACAAAATAAAGAACATTCTTTATTGTTTTCATTAAATCAATGATTGATGTTGAATAGAAATTGACAGACACGTAAAATTCACTCACCAGAAACATTAAAGGTGCACGTGGATGTTCCTGCACTATTGCTAACTCTGCATTCATAAGTGTCACTATTGTTGGGTTCCAGTTTGAATTTCAGCTCTGGTGATTCCTTCAGACCCGGCAAGGACATTCGTATGAAGTTTCCGTTTCGTAACCATCGGATTTCTGTCAGGCGTGTAGGGTTTGTTCGCTGAACTGTACACTTCAGGGTGACTGTCTGAGAGGTCCGAGAACGCACATCCTGAAAGACCGGGTCCAAAATGGGAGGGTCTGTGGACGCATCAGATATCATTCTGTTAGTTTTTAAATTCTGTCTCAGTGGCAGTTCAAAGTGGTGACACCTATAAAACACAACATATTTGAAAATAATGTAGATAGGTTGTGTTTGCAAAAAATACTTTAACTCACAAGTTAAAGTCTGTTCAATTACTTCATTCCCTTTTGTTGTTTTTTTGTGTGGGTTGTTTTATCAGATGATTTTAACACACTAAACAGAAACATGTTCAAATCATCATGGACAGATGAGAGAAAAATCAGACTTTCCAAACTATAATCTCTTGACTTATTAGTTGACTTATTAACCCATTAAAAGTGAATGATGACTTTGGAGGTTAATGGCTGTCTAACTGCTGCTGTTCTCAGGTCAGCCAAGACACAATTCAACCAAATTACTCTGAAACAAATCCCAGGCCAGCTAGAATGCTGTTGGCTAACCATCCACAAAATCCAATTGCTAATTGTGGTACATGTGAACTGTGATGAGTTTTGGTGCTAAAACCCCTGAAGGTGGAGACATCTCAGTGGAACCCTTAATGAGTCCAAGTTACCCCCTGTAAATATGTCATTTGCTTTCATTTGAGTATTTTGTGAAGGTACGCTGCAGGATGGTTGAAAAAAAAAAGACAAAGATGACCATTTTTACTAAAAGGCAGAGAGGAAAAGGTCATTTTAACTCTTTTTTGTAAATTTTATTTATCTTAACTTGTCTTTTTTAAACTTATAGTATTGAGACTATTGATAAATATACCACAGTATTTACACTACCTACCTTTTTTCTGTTATTTGATATTGCTTTGTTTCTGTGTTATTATGTTGCTTCTTTCTCAAGCATTTGTACTTGGACAGCATCTAAGTTCTTTTCAGATGGGGAGACACGTGTGATGTAAAAACTGCAAAGCGCTGTTGCCACCAGCACATGCTTCTGTGCCATTTGTTTTTTTGCCTCCTCTTATGCTTTTTATTTGTTAACAAGTATAAAAGACATTGAAGTTTTAAGAAATATGATATCAACAGTTTTATGATAAAATTTAAAAATAAAATCGACTTAACTTTGGGGTTCAGGATTGGGCCATGGAGCTAAAAACATATATATAAAACTAACTAACCTTTAACAGTTTATGTTGCTCTTTTAGGTATTTGAGCATCAACTGTGACAACTGTTCCTTCACTTGTCCTTCACTTATTGTTCAATTCTTATCTTTAAACTTCCAATAAAATAGCTCCAAAGATGGATTTTAAACATTTTTTTAATATGCAAGCCTTTTATAAAAAATACATTTTGGGCACTACAAACTAAAGCAATTTAAAACATCCTTGCCTAATGCAGCATGAACAAGTAAAGCGCTCAGAGGTAAAAAAACAAAAACAAAAAAAACAGCTCCCTGTCAAGACAGCAGCTTCAAAGCTCATTCGATAATCTATCCAAATAAATTTACTGTATGTTTCAGAAATGCATAATGTTCCAAAAATACATCAACTTATTGTGACTAAAACTCCTACTTTTTTTCCAAATATTTTTCATAGACCGGTAAACACAGTCAGACCAAATTTCTGTTTGAAATCAGTTTATCATTCTGTGCTTGCACTGCAGTCCAGGGAACATGAGCGAGCACCTGAATGCTAAAAAGACTGGAAACCACCCCAGCATTTACCTTCTGGCATTTTGAGCTGCCTGTTTGTGTTTTCAGAGAAGATGCTTAGTGTTTTGGAAAGAAAATTCCAACATCTTGCCTTTGTCTTGTTTTTATAATCGTTTATATTCTGCTCAGTACCATGCCATCATGATCCCCCGGAACCCCTTATACATGCTTATTGCAGAGTTAAAGCTGTGTGACAGAGGTTGAATGATGCAAAAGTGGTCAAAAGAGTAGTTCGATGGTCTGATTAGTGTATGGTCACATACTCCTGTTCCTATTTATAGACTAATAGATGCATATAAGTGAGTAAAACCAATTGACACGAGTGAGAAAAAACAATCTGTCAGGTAGGGATAACAGAAGTAAAGAAAAGGCTGGAAAAGAGGAGAGGGAAGTTGTGAGCTTGTGTGTGAGCAGTTTATAAATATTTTCATTCCCACTTAAATTTGGTAGACAAATTATTTTTTCTCCACAGCACACTGGCTCTCATGTTTACACTCCAAATAACAAAAGTGACTTGGCTGTGTTACTTTATTTTCTAACTTTTCAGCTTCTCCCGGGCTTTGCTTTTGCATTCATTTCCTCCTCATTAGGGACTCGCAGCACAATGCCGCAATGTTTCATAGACAGCAAAGCGTAATCCATGTAAGCATACTGTTGCTATCTGTCTTATTGGATATGAAATGGATTCCATCCAGGAATGCAACACTGATCAAGCCAAGCGCTTACAGTACACACAGAGAAAATCAATTTGCATGAGACAGAGAACAGGGGGCGGTGAGGTGGGGAGTTAAGCAGGATGTGGAGAGAGAAACAGCTCTTTAGCAAGACGACAATGAGGAAGACAAATGATGGAGAAAGTGTGGAGCGAAAGAGCAGAAAGGTCTGTGTGGTAGGTTGGGAATGGATGACAGAATGAAAAAGAGGACGGCAAAACAGAGGAAGAGAGATCTTGGATGGAGGCCAGCACTGATCTGGTTGATGACGTTGATGATGAGGATGACAAGAAACACAGAAGAGAAAGGGACTAAAGCTGGAAGTGTCAAAAAGTGCAGCTTTGACTAACAGCTTGAGACCCATTCCAATAAAAATAGTGTTAAGGTTTTTTTTAACATGTTCTTCTAGCATTTATCTCATGATGGAGGACATATATATAAAAAAAATACAAATAAAAATTGCCATCGGAAAAAGATTGCAGTTGTTATGAAAACATCTACAATTAGCAGGCCACAAGCTCCCTGCTCTGATGCATCCACTTATAGAAAATAAAGATTGATGTACGTCTTTGTTTTCCTTGTCTGAGCTGGCATCTGGCTCCAAAGTCTATGCATGGATAACTCTGATGTTGCTTGCCATTTTTGTTGCACCGCTGATGTGAGATTGGGGTTGGGAGGAGCTGTAAACTAGCAAGAGAGCGTCTCGACAAAGGGATAATGGGAAATGAAAGGGGACTCACTTATGCCAGCTGCCCCACACACACATACACACGCACACACACACAACTCTGAGGCAAATTTCAAATGAATAGGCTACTTTCGCTCTGCAGCAACTATGTTCTAGCAAATGACATATTTTCCTGGCAAAAAACAGCATAATTGTTATCAAAAGCCTACTGGAAATACTTTTAAAATAGATCAAAAGATGATCAGAGTGGGACATTTAATAAAAATAGAGAACAGCTTCCTATTATAATAATAATAATAATAATAATAATAATAATAATAATAATAATAATAATATATATATATATAAATCTGAGTGAATAGAAGTGCTCTTGTCATCTGAGTTAAAATTTTCTTTATGTTCTTTTGCACATCACCGTTCCTTTTTTTGACCATCACTGAGGCAACTCTGATTTTAAAATCTCTCCAATTCTTTCTTTTTGTTTTTTTTACTTGATTCCTACTTTTGTATGTTTCCCATTCCTCCTCTATAGGGGCGGCCACCTGTTTCATTAATCAGAGAAGAACCACTGCGGACAGAAGTGTTCACAGAGTGTTGCCCCTCCAGAGTACCTGCATTAACAACTAACTTTGTAAATACTTCCTATAGGTGAGAGGAGAGAACTGAGGGGACAGGAAAGAGGGTTTGGCAGTTTTTTTTGTCTGAATAAGGGCAAAGGTGTACAATGGTAAATAAAGATGAATATTAACAAACTAAATAGACTGTTGGCATCAGTGTTTGTTGTTGGTTTGCCAGTTTACTTGCTGATTGCACAAACCCCTTTTTGTTTAATGGTAATTAACAACTGACAAAAAAAGACAATTAAAATCAAGTGTTTAAAATAAATGAACAACAAACTATGAGGGATTTTCTTATGACAAATATCCACAAAATCTGTTTTTCCAAATTAAAACAAAATACTTTTTTAATTAATAAATAGTAATCAACCATTTGCTCACAATTAAGCTCTACTTTCTCAAACTATTTAAATCGGGACACTTTACATCAAACATTGCACTCAAGTCTTACAGTTAAAAATGTGGGGTGAAAAAAAAAAGAACAAAATAATAATTTGAATTTTCTTTCCATTTTGCAATAACTCAGAGATTAACTGGGTGTTTAAAAACAAATGACCTAAGTTGGCTCCTTTCTGGAGGTGCCTTTAAAATGTCCTATACTCTATGATGAGAGCTACAGGGTTGAAAACTGGGCTGTCCAGTTTTTCTTTTCTTTTTTCTACTTTTCATTAATGTTTGACCTTTTTAGGGTTAATGTGATGCCCACACATTTTTGGCTAAACTAACACAGCACGTAATTTTGCTTAAGTAGGACCCTGTGACTCCAAAAAGAAAAAAAAGGCATAATCAGACATAAGCTTGGGTCTTAAGAGGTTAAATAAAAGTTTACATGAAATGCTGAATTGATAATTAAGTTCATTTGGAAATTAGATCAAACCTTTTTTCTACTAAAATGGATATCTGATCAAACATTTCAATAATCATTTGCAAAATTTAAGACTTGTTAAACGGTCAAAATCAATCAATGAACAGAAAAAAAACAAGTCTTTCAAAATTTCATGCAATAACACATTTCTAATTCATACATAGCAAAGTGGCTAAACTTTTAGGTTTTGCTCTTTTTCACCTGCAATATTTCTATATTTCTCTACTTTTCAAAATAAGTTATAACCATGTATTTACATTAAACAGTTTTGTGATATGTGGCACTGTCTATGTATATAACACTGCTTGGTCTGAAGGATGCTGTTGGAGATTTTTCAATGCTGTAGGTGAAATAAGCCAATGCACACTCACACTGCACATTGAGCTGGACCAGTGCTTCCCTGCGCTTGATGTTGAGTCCGTTGTACGGAGCAGTGTGACACCGATACCATCCCGCCATGTCCCGGCTGACGTTCCTTAGCCTCAAGCGCCCATCAGGTGTCTCAACTACGGGTATCCCTGAAGGCATCACAAGGTCCTTCTCTGTCCGCGACCACAGAATCGGAGGACGGGGTTTGCCTTCAGTCACTAGGCAGACCAGCTCAGTGTTGCCTCCCTCGCTTATGCTTACAATTTGACCTCCTGGGGGAACTGACAGCACTGGAGGAGTGACTGAAATAAAGTAAAGTGGGATTTATTTATTTATTTTTTAGTTTATTATTTTATAAGAAAAAATACTCTATTAAAAAAAATACTCCACATTTGATGGGAAACAGTTACACTGAATTTCAACTGCTGTAATTTAAAAGCAAAAACTGCCTTTGTTTTTAAATCCTATAAATGCAGATTAAGAAAAGTGAAATCTTACCACTGCTCTGAGAGATGTTGACATCGGCACGAAGCTCTGGCACCCTGCTTCCCGGGAAGTTGACCATACAGCTGTATGTGGCCAAGTCACTGAACTTTATGTCCACAATGTCTAAGCTACTGGTGCCAGGCTCCATTTCAGGATCACTGCGCAGCAATATCAGATTATCCGAGTTAACGATGGGGACGCCGTTCTTGTACCAGGTGTAGTTGACTTTGTCTTGCGGCGTGGCATCAACATGGCAGGAGAGCTTGAGGTCACGGCCGATCTGGATGGTCTCACTGTCCTTATTAGAGTCCGGTGTAATTTGGAAGGTCAGGTTGGTCATGGCTGTGTGATGATGAGGTGAAGAAAAGATCTAGCTGGTTAAATGCATCTGGGAGGCTTTAAGACATTCTCACAAAACATTACAAAAAAGAAACAGGTTGCAGTAAACCTGAGATGTGACAAATGTATAGCATGGAATCTTTGCTTCACTTAGAAAGTAATCCTAACTGCATTTGGGGTCTTAAAATACAAATAAGATTAATGTAGACAAACACTCACTCTGCCTTCTTTAACTTTAGCGGCAAAACATGGGACCTGCTTACAAATCACTCTCAGTTTTTAGTCCACCACTCTGTAACAAAAGCAATAAGCCCATGTCGTTCTTTTTTTATTACATTAAACATTCAAACTTTTATAAAGAAAGAGAAAAAAAATCTCAGCTTTGGAATGTAAATGGTAAAACTACAGAATGACTGACCACCTGACCCAACATTACACTAAAATGCTATTTAAATAAACTAATAACTATTGAAACATGTATGTGATGTAGCCATGATGTGGCCTGCACACTCTGAACGTTATACATCTGAGGATATTTATGAATTTGGCATTTTATGGGGAGAAAAAAAGGCCATTTTATAGGAACACCAAATGGTTATGAAGCAGGGATGGTAAACAATAGGTCATAAATGTTCTGTATACTGAAAACTCTAGTGATCAGACACGTTTTTCACAATTTAAATGGCCCGATCCAATAAAACCTTTTAATAATAAAAGATCAAGATGTGTCCCGTGTTACTGACACACAACTTTCTATCATTTTATTATAGGAACTACGCATGTTTAAACATGCCTATGTTCCATTTTACCCTGGGGCTGGATAAAGACTTTAAATGCCACAGGTCCTACTTTTCATTCATTTTCTCCATTGAGGTCATTATAGCAAAGTTTTAATCAAATTTGAAACCTTCGAGACCCTGAAAACTTTTAGAAAATAAAGGGTAATAAATGTAGAGGTCAAGCTAATGTTTTTTAATCTAAAATTTGAAAAGCAACTATAAGATTGTGCACGTCACTGTCTTATCACTTTTGTGTTTGTCCAAAGAGGACAAGTGTTTATTGTCAACATAAGGTTATTATAGACAAGGGGTGGCAAACTATGGCCTGGTGGTGGTGGTGGGGTGGGGATGGGACACTTGTGCGGCCCGTTAAACAAGAAACAGTTAAATACTGGCCCACATAACAGGAATAAATTATGTTGACAATCCTTATTAATGTTGTATTTCCATGTAATTCTTTAGTCTCTGCATAGATGGTGCACAAAAAATATTGACCTTTGCTTAGGCGCAGAAAGTTATTTTGCATTCATGTAGTGTTGCAAGATTTGTTGTTTTTCTGACATTGCTTACTGAGTCGAAGAGGGATTTTTTCAATCATTCCAACACCACATGAAAGCGGCATATCTCTAAGCTTGTGTTTTTTCTAAGGGACATCATTCCATTACGGCAATAAGCACAAAAACGACAACAAAAAGCCACAATTTGAAATAAAAAAATCAAGATCGCTTTGTTTTAAAATATATAAATCAATTTTCAATAAAAATTAAAGCATGTTTTGTTCCAGATTCCATGCTATTTCTTTCTCTTATGAGAAGAGAAAGACTGACCAGCTCAGTGGCCTTGTGGTAAACTGTCTGCCCAGAAACTGGAAGATTGTGGGTTAAAATCTGCAGCAGAGTCTTCTACAAAAAGCTCTAAAAATGGGATCCAATGCCTTTCTTGCTTGATGTTCAGCAATAAGAAATGGGTTAGGGAGTTAAACCACCAAATGGTTTGGTGGTTGTGTCAGCCACAAGTCAAAGACTTTGGCCACCCCTTTTATAGAGCAAAAAAGAAAAAAATATTGGTGGTAATCCGCAAAAGAGGAAGATGGTAGCCAATGGGAAACATTGCAACCTGTGGTAAGGACAAAAAAAAAGAAGAAAGGAAATTGGAAACGGAAGACTGACAGAAAAAGGAAGAAGCAAATATTGGAAAGAGAAGACACAAAAAGAGCTATATATGAAATAAAATAACAGGGAGCTAAAGAGAAAGCGGGGGTACTAAATCAAGGACAAAGAGTAACTCTCACACCGTCACATTTAATTTTTGCGTTCAAAGGCTGTGTTTTCCCAGCTGATTTCTGTGTTGAATACAAAACAACTCTGTTTTTCTGCTTAAAGGAGGCACCGGCAGTGAGGAAGAGAGAAAGGAGGTTTGATGAAACTGCTTTTGAGCTCATTAACAAGACGCTTTGGAGGGGCAGTGGATGGTTTATGTTAGCCTGCATCTTCATTTGTGTGAGCATTAGTTGCAGGGATATCTCAATTTGTTTGGATTTTACTTGATCACAAAAATGGGGGGGAAAATGGAAGTATGTCCTGCCCACCTAAAGCAATAAACTCGCCAACTTTGAGTGTGTCTCTTCTAGCATCCTGACACCTGCGCTGGTATGAAAATGTGTTCAGGCCCATTAAGCTAACAGGAGAAACCCATCCAGCATATGTTCTCTACAGTGTTAACTAACAGAAAAGACTGCCACTAATTGCTTCCACTCCACTCTGAATAATTAGAGTGAATAAAGATGATTAAAGGGGCCAAAAATAGCCAGAGGGGAGTGAGAATGGAAGGTTTTTGCTTTAATGACATGGAAATTGCAGAAAGAGCAATACTTAACCTGCCCATTCTGGCATAATTCACATCAGCTCACTGAAATGATGGATCAAATGCTCACTCCACACATGCAGCTCACGCAGTTAATGTACACGGACAGTTAAATATCTGATCACTGATTGAAATTCACACCGACTGCAGAGGTTCATAGACTGAGCAGGATTACTTCACTCCAGTCCATGAATTTATTTCATACAATTACGTTTAGATGTACCCCACATTTGCTCCAATGACTGAGCAGAACAAGCTAAAGGTTGTTTTCTGTTTCTAAGGCATTCTTCAAAAGTTTTAGTTTTGCATCAAGTTAAGGATCTGAACTTCCAAAACACATTTTAAATCTCAAGACTAATGAGGGAAAGAAAATACTATATTTTTCTCCTATAGTAAGTGACGCAGACATTGTTTAGTTTTAGAATAATATATTTATGGCAGTTAAAGCCACATGTCTTGCATATGCTGCATATAAAAAAGACTCAGATAAATCTCTGAGCTATTTTCCCTTTTTTGTCCAGTGACAAACACGAGTGACTTACTTCTGACAACTAGATTGACGTTCTTGCGAGCCGGGTTCCCCACATTGTTGAAGGCCGTGCAGTTGTAGAAGCCCGCATCAGCCTGAGTGACAGCCCGCAAAATCAATGTCGGCCCTCGGACTTGGGCGCTGAGGGGAAGAGGACCTGGGTAACGTGACCAAGTCACAGTGGGCCGGGGGAAGCCAGCTGTCACCTCACAGGTTAGGACAACATCCTGCCCAGGATCCACCACCACAGTGTCATCGACTGACAGTTTGATTATGGGGGGAGCTGTGGAGAAGGAACACACAAGGCATGAGTCTCTCTTAACTTTGATTGAACTAAAGCTAAAAGTTTGCAGTAATGTGTGAACATTCAGAGAATATGAGAGTGAATATTGTTCATTTTGTCAGTTGTAGTTTTCAAAAACCTCTAATTACAATGCCAGCGTACTCCCAGCCAAAATCGTTTCTCCATTCTCCTATGCATGAAAAACGATGGACTAAATGCACAAAACAGTTTTACTTATGTCATTTATGCATTTAATGTATTTAAAAAACTTTGTAAACTCAGCCCAGTCCAACCACACTAGTAGTGAGCAGCCTAACAATTAAAGATTTTTTAACTTATTTTCTATATGACGTACAATACCTGTAATTCCCAACCTTGTTAGTAACATGTAAAACAAATAAATAAAAAAACAGTCTGACACACGTTAGTCACATTAGCATTTTCATAACAACAGCCAACCTCTCAGAATCACATCATCAGTAAATAAAACCAGAGTGAATCTCTATATAAGGCGCACTGTTGTTTCTTTTGAAAAAAAGGCTTTTAAGTCTGCCCTATAATGAGGAAAATACAGTAAGAAAAATCATACGGTATCAGTCAATGAGTGATTCTTTTTCATCATGCATTTGTTTGAGTGTTCCTTCTACTGTCATGGTGAATGACAAGAATTTGACATTTAATTTCTCTACTTCACTTTGAATTGTAATTTAATTTTATAGTTGGTTTTTTTTGTTATTATTATAGTAGAAAAATGAGGATGTAGCCATCACCATTTCTCTGATCTCTTGCTTCCCACCACAATACATTTTACATTTTCTGGAGCTGAACTTCAGCAGGAAAACCAGTGTGACCCCAAATGTAGTAGAAAGAAGTGACGAAAGTAATTTTGGAACCAAAGACAAGAGTTCACTTTGACACAGTCAGTTTTAGAAGTAGAACAATTCAACTCAGGCCACACACAGCTTTTTTGTAGATTAGGAACAGGTAAATAGTCTTTTGTTGTAACTTTAAAAAAAGAAAAGACATTTAACAAGATGGAAATGCCATCTGCATCATTTTGTAATAGGTTTTTTTACATATGCTGCCACGGGCCCAGATGGGGTTGCAGGAGGGTAACATTGAAAGAAATGAGCCTGTGGCCAGCGTGTCACCTATTTAAATCCCTCGAGAAGCTGCAACAATTATTTTTTCCCCTTTTTTTCTGTTGAACTGAAAGGTTTCACCTCCATTGTCTGACAAGCTTCATTGTCAACTACGTTAAAAACACCCCGAGGCAAAGTTGTCAAGCGCCAGCTCCTCGTCGGTGCGTGCTTCATTGACCATAAGGTACTAATCTATCCAGCTCAACAATACGGTCGTGTCTCTGTGTGTAACCTTACTGATTTAAGTAAAAAATAAAATGCCGCTGTTGCACTTGTGAAAAACTAGTAGTTCACAACATGAAGCAGGTCAGAAGTACTGTGCCATAGATAAGTGGGGTTGTGTTCAATAATGTAAAAATCTGAAAGACACAATTCTAGTTCCAAATCGTGACTAATTTGCCTATTTAATTAAGCGTGACCCCAAATGTTTTTCTCCAGTTAGGAATCAAGTATTCCTAATTTGAAGTAAAGTGTCTGTACCGAAAGATCACATTTGATTTTTGACTGACTTCACTTCATTAAGGGAAATTGCTGAGGGTAAAAATCTTATCAGCGACCTTGCTGTGAATTTTAAAGATTAAGAGAAAAAGATGAATTGAAATTTCTTCAGAAAATGATATCAAGCTCATAACGGTTTAACTCAAAGCTCTGATGAACAAAAAAAAAAAGTTTTTTTTTCTTTTTCTTTTCTTAGAAATAGCCCATCAACAAATTAAAGATGAGAAAGATGCTGAGACCGTGGCATTGACAAAAAAAAAAAAAAATCTCTTCATCTTCTTCCCAGTCAGAAGTTGACACCACAAAAAGTGAGATTATTCCAAGAGGAATCAGCTTTATGTTTTAGAACTGTTTGATTTAAATCAAAACTTTCAAAGATAAGAAAATTTCTAATTTTTTCATGTTACATTTTAAATAACAACAATGCTAATGGGGGGGGGGGTCCCAGCATCATTGTAAACAGGCCATGTGATTGGTGTGATTGGCAACTCTACGGTGAGTTCAGGGACTACTGAGGGGTAAAGCTTTGAACCGATTTTAAAGTTTTTTTTTGTAAAGAGATAAAAAGCAATTTTTTTAGAAGCTTAATAAAAATACCAAAAAAATGGAATCCAGGATTTGTGAGCTAAAAAAAGATATAATCCTCATTAAAAGATTGACCTAACAGAGTCCAGTTATTTTAATAGCTTTAATGTGGATCATTATTTGACTGTCAGACTGCAATCATCACAATGAAAAGGACAGGCAGATAGATGTTCACCAAGCAGAAGATGCCTCAACCATTAAAATGACAAAGCAAGCTGAAATGAGTGCTCGCGAAGCCATGTGTGCACTCTTTAACTAGTCACAGCGTGCATGCCAAGACATATACTCACTAATGGGACATCTCTTCAACTAACTTCACTAGTGATGGGTCAAAACTTGACAAGAAATTTCACTGGTGTAACAGCTGCAATCAGCACATAAATAACACTGTCTACTTTGATTCTATCAAACCACAGCGCCACCAAAGCAAATCCCTACAGGCCTGCAAAAGCTTTCCAAACTGCAAATGCTGCAGCTTCGATGGAAAATGTTTGCTTAATCTTTAGCTTACTTGTATGATGACTGTTTAATTGCATGTAAATGCTATACATGTGTATATATATATATATATATATATATATATATATATATAAAAAAGCAAATAGAGAGCAAAGCAAGCAGGGAGGAGTATCTGGGGATTTGAGAATTATAGCTTCTATTTCCTGGGGATGCGTGGGAGACAGTAACAGAGGGATCAGCCAGCACTTGTCCCAAAGTAATGGGATTTTTGTGCAGCACAGTGGTTTACAACCAGGTAACAAATGCCTCCCTCCTCCATGCTCATAGTTACTTATTTAACCTTATTCTATTTTTCTCTCAGTTTGTCACCTGTGAATCTTTCATTTTTGTCTTTTCTTCCTCTTCTCTGTTTCTGGCTTTTATCGTTCTGAATTTAACTTAATTTAGGGTTTATTTTGTTGTTTGTTTAAACATTTTGACAGGATTCTTGTCTTGTGAAATGCTGTTAAAAATCTGTCAGGTTCTGTGACAGCAGGCTGGGCTGGGTTGGGGGTTCCATTTTGAGCTAGCAAAGTCACATGTTAAGATATTCTATTTGGCAAGACACTAAGCAGGTTCTGTACACATGACAGGTAATTTATTTGGAAATTGGCCTGTGTATTTGTGTTTTTAACCCACAATAAGCACAAAAGTGCAATGTCAGGACGTGCTGCAGCTGCCTAAACTGGTAACAAATGTTCTGTGGTAGAAATGCAGCCAATGAGATGTAGTCAGCAAAGAAGAAAAACTACCAGAATTATGGTACTGTATCTGTGGTTTTTAAATTTTGTATAAAGGTATATTTGTGTGTACATATTTTACACCTGCAACCAACAGTGTAAAATTGTGAGTTTGAACTGAATTGTTCCTGAAAAAGAACAAAGATTCTTTATAAATGAATCCGATGTAAATATTTTCTAGGTCCTAATAAATCTTTGAAATTAATAAATAAAAATAAGATAAAATTAAATAAATTAAAAAAGAAATATTAAAAATAAAATAAAAATACTAAAGTTAATGGTGACTCCTGGTAGTAAAATGTGTTTTTTTTAACTGGTTAAAGTTTATGGAACACATTGGGGGGGAAGAGGACTTAATTTATTCATAGTCTATGACTGTATGTGAACATAAATGGTGTTGAATCAGATGATTGTGGTGCCAATGTGGACTCCCTCATGTTCCACAGTGGATCAATCTTGCTTAGTGGTATTCTTTGGCCATGCCTTCAACGCAGACTGCACCTTGGTCCCCGATTTCTCTACAAACCACAATGTCATCTTAAAAAATTATAGTTCAAGAATACTTCTGCCCGATCTCATCTTTCAACCTGTCCATTACCGTTGAAAACAGGAAAAAAAAGGCTGATCCTTGATGTAAGCCAACTTTCACTTTAAAAACAGTCCATCATTCCAACTGGTCACCTTTTGACTGCTCTGTTGCCCTCATAAATGTCCTCCTTGTGCACTTTTTTGCTATGCCTGACTTCCTAATACAGCTTTTTTGTTTAGCTTCTGCCAAGCAATCTCCATAAATTCACAGATAAAATGTAGGTCTTGTCTACATGGATAAATTGCAAAATAATAATAATAATAAAAATAAAATTAAAAAAGACAATATAAGTGGTCTGTATTCTTTTCTCCCCAACAAACAAACCTCATGTTTTCTTTTCATTTATCTATTCTTTCCACTGACTCAAGAGAAAACCAAATTATGGCATTGTTGCTTTTTTTCCCGTAAATTTGAAAACAAAATCACAAATTATAAAAACAAAATATGTCTGACTGTCATGCAGTAATTTTTCTCCTATAGATTGCAAATTAAATGTTCTAATTAGCCCATTCAAATAGTTAGTAAGCAAAAACCCACATTTACACTGTTGATTAAAAAATAACTTATAATGTTGTAGGTAAATAAAACCCATTAAGATTTCCTTGACCTTTTTAAATGTTTGAGTGATATTTTTGACATCATTACTCTGCAACTCCTGTTCTTGAACAATTACAAATCCTCAATCTCAGTCCACTTCATTCAATGAGAGAACATGCTCCACAAATTTGCCTATAACCTTCTTCTTTAAGGAAGCAAAAGAAAGAGGATTTGATCACTGGCAGCACTTACTGACAGAAGTGTGTGTGTGTGTGTGTGTGGGGGGGGGGGATTGAAGTCAAGTTCCAGGCTGAGATTATTCTATAAAAAAAATCAATCAACTTGTGCCAGTACAAAGAATCAAACATGATGTCATAACCTCGTTGGATGAATCTAATCTATGCAGTGACGGATGCAACAAGGACAGACAGAACTCATCTGGGAACAAAACAATATGCTTGTTAGAGGAATATTTAAGAGGATGAAAAGCAGAGCATGGGTTTGTTTCCCTCTTTCACAATCTCTCTGTGGCTCTGTGCCCATCTGCTCCTCTCACTCTGGTTCCTCCTCTACTCTGCATCTCTTTTGTCATTTTCCTGCAGGTTCTGCTGTCTGTCACTTAGGTTCATATTTTGTCATTTTGAGACGTAAGACAGCGTTTTGCACAGGTTTCCTTTTTCTTACTGAATGTAACATTTTTTGCCATTTAATCCATTTTTCTCTTGTTTCTTTTTTCTAGTTTTATTTCAGATTCTCTATAACATTTTTGTGGACAATTTATTCAAACAGAACAGAATAAACAAACTTAGCAAATTAAAGTTTGTTTATTCTATTATTGGTTTTACATTAAATTTCTATTTAAAACGTTTTTAAATCAATTTTTCCAAATGCAACAGAAAAACTGTATTCTCTCAACAAAATGGTTGAGTTTCAAAGGTGAATACTCTCCTTCTTGCGGGTCATGTCTGTAGGCCATTGGTTTTTAAGTTGGATTGTGGCATCTGGTAATTACATGTTTCTGATTCGGGCAAATATGGTTCCAGAAACTCTGCAACCAAAATCTGAAAAGACCAAACCAAAAAGATGCAACCGTCCATTCTGCAACTCAATGGATTCTAAAGCTTCCTGTGTCTAGCTTGCAACTTGCCTGGTGTTTGGAAACAATGACATTTTAAAAGATGGTTAAAGCATGTTGTATCATCACTCATTGCTCCATTTTAGGCTGCTGTGAAAACAGTTTGTGGCTGCTATCTGTACAAAATATGATGCATTACCTGTCCACACCTTAAACAGTCAGACTGCAACTTCTTTACCAAGACCAAAACCAAAGAGCTTTCTAAAGACAGCAAAGATAAGATTGTACACCTGAATAAGACTGGGAGGAACCAATCTACAGATAGACAGGAGTTTGGTGAGGAGAGATGAAGTGTTGGAGCAATTATTAGAGTGTTGAATAAATATAAGATCCCTGCATATCTCCCTCTAAAAAGCCTTTGGTATAAATGCCAATCACTGTGTACAGAAGAGGAAGAATGCGGAATTGCATCCAAGAACAACTTTGAAGCATGGTGGTGGTAACATCATGCTTTAGGGTTCTTTTTCTGCAAAGAAGTCAACTGATTTGTTTTAAAGACAGAATGAATGGGATTATGAGATTTTGGATAAATCCTCCTTGCATCAGTGAGAGAATTAAGGAAGAAACATGGCTGGGTCTTGCAAATACAACACAGCCACAGTGTGTGTAAACCTGGTGAATACCTACAGGAAACTGTCATTGAAAATCAGGGTATGTTACAAAGTCTTGAAGTGAACTTTTTCTTACTGAAAAAAAAAATATTTTCTGCACCATTATATACATTTAAAAAATCATATACAATGTTATTTACTTGATTTCTTTTATTATTCTATCCCTAAGAGTTGACGTGTACATATAGAGAACCTTACAGACCTCTTTCATCTTTTTAAGTGGAAAAACGCAGAATCTTTGACTGAAAAACTGTTTTTCCCCCACTTCACAGTATAACAAGTCTACTAGTGGCTGACCTCCCTGAGTTACTCCTAGTTACTGTGTTTCAAACGGAAAGAGATTGTGTCCATATTGATAAAAAGAAAAAAAAAACTTTAAAAATGGAAGGTAAATTACAGTTGAAACTGCTAAGTGGTAATTTATTTAATAACAATTGATGTCACACATTACAAAACTTTAAGAAGAGGCAACAAAAATTGTTAAACAGATAAAGGCAACACTTCATAAAAACTTTTTTTTTTAACTCTATCTGTTCCTCTTATGCTGCCTCTCTCAGACTGACTGTTTTGGCGAGTCTCTGAGCCAGATGCCAGGCAGGAGTTTTTTCTGTAGCTGTGTCTTTGCAGGTGTGTTTACTGCACTGTTGAGATACAATTGATCTCAGCAGCAGGAGCTCAGTCAGAAAGGAAAGCTTCCAAACTGAAAGAAAAGAATATCATAGGTGGAAGAAGGCTGGTCAGTAGTCCAGGCCGTTCCTGTTTTTGACACATTCATTTCAACAGTAACAGTCTTTGACGCAAGTTTGGAAAAAAACAACCAGTGCCTAAAAACTAAGTGTCACTCTGTTATAATTTGTATTGGTAAGTACATTAAGTTGCTGCTTTTTGTTTTGAAGACTTGGCCACCTTTCTGTTTTCAATTTACTCTCTCTTACTTACTTTTTTTGTTCGATTTTATTACTTTGCATATTAAGCTTTTTATTTTTTAATGTCTCTAGTCTTTTTTTTATTACATAAAGAGTCTTATCAGTAATGCAGATATTTAATTAAAAGAAAGATGTCCCCTTGTATCACTCTCAGAGAAATAATGCTTGAAGCTGCAATCAAAACTGACAGTGATAGGAGAATAAACATTCAGAAAGTCATTAAAATCTGTGTATGGTTTGAAATAGCTGGATAACAAACAGGGGGAATCAACATTTTCAAGTATGCTGCACAACCCTGGACATTTCCCCGGTGGTGTATCAGCCTGTCCTTTACAAGCCTGACAGGGTTGTCAATGGCAACGATGTTGTAGTAAGTAAAAGAGTTGCCAGGCGATGGTGTGTAGATGGACAGAACTGTGCAGAGAGAATTGGAGATAACAGGGAGCATGACAACTGAATTACAGCTGACGGCCCCGAGACGAGCTCTCAGCAACAGAAAAACTAGAAAGACAGACAACACCGCAAGCAGGGAGGCAGGAGAGACGATGGAGTTACTCAGAGCACATCTCAGCGGAGAGTCAAAAGCCAGAGAAGAAAAATGCAGGAATAGAAGTGAGGCAGAGAGGTAAGGAGGGATGTACTCTAGATGAGAAAATGAAGATGAAAGGAGAATGCTAAAGATGGAAAACACTGTAACAATAAGAGACCGGCCCGCTGGCAAAATTCTTCTTGAGCACACACAGCAAATAGATGAGACTATCAAAGAGTGAGAAAAGAAGGGAAATATTCAAAGAAAGAAAGAAACAATGCTGACTGTATGCCGACATGTGCCTGTTTGCGATTGTGTCACTTCAGACGCCTGTTTGGCTTTCTAGTGATTCAAAGAAAATGAAAAGCTTGTGAAAGATGTAGAAGAAGAAAAAACTTACTTGTAGCATTGGTTAGCCTGAAGGTGACAGACTTATCTTCAATGTTACACACATTACGGACAGACACCTGGCAGGTGTAATCTGCAAAGTCTTTGGGTCTTAGATTTTTCAGCTTCAACACCTTGGTCTCCCCCTGGATGAAACACACCGACAGCAAAGTGATGCAAATTAAAGAAACAAATGCAATCCCCACAAAAATGTTAACGCATTATTTTTCCACCTTTTTATGTCACATTTCAACAATGTAAGAGATCAATGCTTTTTTTTTTACTCAACTGCCCAATTATTTTGTCTTTGAATGTGTGAGGCAACACATGGATCAAACCGAACAACAAACTCTTTACATCCACTCGTCACAAAAGGAGCTGCAGACGTTCAGAGGAAACTATTCATTTAAAAAGACCTTGGTTGTAAATAGTCAGCTCATCTGACACTTTTAAAATTGACTGAGACTTTAAAAGTTTTTACAAGTACTTCATGTATCCCCCTCCTTCATCTACAGTTTGTACTAACTAACCAGTATGAAGCTACATTCATGGACACAAAAAAAGCTGCAGATCGTTGTCAGCATCACTGTGATTTCTCAGATCAAGACGTTGTTCATGATGAAGCTCAGAGTCTCTAAGGCGGCTACAGAATGAGATCCTCTGACTGGTTAATTGAACTCCAGGGGTTCTGCTGTGTGTCTGACTGATGCTTTGATAAACGCAGAAAAAGAGAACAGCTGTCTGAATTCAGCCCTTCTGTGCTCATCTCCTTTATCAGAGCTGGAGACACTGATTGGCCAACTTGTTAACTTATTGCAGGCTACTCGGAACAAGTGAACTAATAGGTGGTAGCTTAATCAACAGTGACATGTAGCAGCAGTAGATGGGACAAGAAAGTAAAAGAAATATATAATTACAAAAAGTCAGGAAAGCTAACTAGTATGTTAGTTAAAAGGAAATCAAAAGTCAAATTAAAAGGCAATTTGTTTGTTAACTTTAGTTTTTTTATTTATTTTAAGATTATTATTGTGAGATTGTTATTTATATTACATTTTGCTGAATGACGCCTTACATGAGTTTCACTTTTGTAATTCCTGAACTGAGTATTGTTTTGATAGGTTACAATAAAGTGAGGAAATGTTATATTTATATATAGATATATAGATCTATTTGTGTTAATTTCAAAGGTTGCAAATCTTTTTAAATTATTTTACTCAAAGTTACTTGCAAAATGAAATCAGTAACTCACATTTGATATTTGTTTCCCATTAATTTTTATGCAAGCCTGCAAGCCAGGCTTCTCAGGACTCTCTCATTTGTGTCAACAGATATTATCGATTTAAAAAAATCCCATTGTGAAAAGTTTTATTTCTTATCATCACAGCTGAGGAAAAATGCAACATTTAGCTGTCCTCTAACATGATCAAGAAAACATTGATGAATAGAGACGACCAAACTGGTGTAAAAAGTTTGAGTGAAATTCGGTTAAAATTGAAAATGGCAAGAGCATTTTGTCATTCACAATTTACAATTGAAGCACAGTAAATAATAACATAATCAGTGCTGAAGTTAGTTATCAAAAGTAAAACCATTGAGTAAAAAAGTTAGACCAGAGGCACAACAGCAGGAAAGGAAATGTAGGCTATTGCCTGGGGCCTCAAGATGGAAGGGGGGGCCCTGTGGCTGAAGATAAACTAGTCAGCATGCTGTGCTGCAACCTGAACAGCTCTTGAAATATTACCATCTGCAATTGAAACAACAACCAAAGATCAAACAACATGAAAACATGTTTAGAACTCGCCTTGGGACTCCATATGAGAGTGCAGAGTGATCAACAACTGACTACTGTACTCTGGTTTAAATCCAGTACTAGCTTATAGATCGCAAAAGGTAATAAGGGAAATTAGGGAGCCAAATATGACCTTGTTCTAATCAAAAAAGAAAAAGACCAGCATAATCAAATTGATTTTCTTACATTAATAAATTGTGATCAGAATTTGATTACAGTTTTTCTCAGTCGCTTTAGTACAATTCTCAGATAAGAATGAAATTCCCCAAAGTATTTGTTCAATCTTCACATCATGATGTCACTTGTGCACATCATATAAGCAGTTTCTCACTTCTTTGAACAAGTTGCAATTGCTTTGGTACATCCATGCAAATGATTATGTACAATTCTCTGCTCTTTGCTACATTATCAATTGTTTATGTCATGTTGATCAAAATGTCATATAGTTCACTGTGCAATAGTCTTACTCCTCAAAACACCTAGTCATTAGTTCATCGAATAAGTCATTAACTGCAAAATGGTTGACCAAGTTGTCATAATGTAACAAACATATTTTGCTGCATTGCAAGAGAGGATATTCGCTGTGATGTGGATGAGAATTTGTGGCTAACATACAGGAACGACAAGAGGTGTAGGAAGACCACACCGATTCCTACTGCAATGCCTGTTCTGTTGTACAGAATATTGTCCTATCTTTTTTTTCCCTTTGTGTTACTGTTTGCAGTGTTTTTTTTCTGTTGGTATGACATGGTCTGTCAACAAATTACAATATGAACAATAACAGCGTAAATGTGAATCTTGTCCAGTCTCTTGCAATCAAACAAAAAAGGTGTAACTTACATTTCACAATAATTGTCATCAAAACTTTAGCCATAGTTTACATCAGAACCTCCCTCTAAAGTACACAGTTATATTGACAACATGACTAAGTCATTTGACTGTCTTGTTTGTAGACAATGACACAAGGACTTGACATTCTGATGGCACTGACATGTTCAATGACATAAAGACTTAGTTTTGAGAGATGAACTGAAAATTTTGAGCAAGTTACAGGCTTTTGCAAGAAATCCATAGTGTTTTGCTGTTTGTACAAATTGTTTTGAGAAATGCACACACGTATTTGCAAACTTCAATTCTGATCTGAGAATTATACTAAAGCGACTGAGAAAAACTGCAAAAAATAAATTGGTCGTAGAAAATATAGATTGGGAAATTCCAAACATGATCAAATAATAAACCAGCAACAGTAGAGATTTTATAAGGATGATACAGTTACTGTAATGTCATGCAAAATGGTAGCTGAAGTCTCCAACCTCCTTACACTGATGTGATGGTTGTACTGTGTCTGCTGCTGACACCTGTGAAACTGGATCCTCTGATGAGAACTTTTCAGCTTTCAAGCACTTGTTTCAGGAGAGTCTTGCAGTACTGACTCTGAGGTCCGCTGAATGCCATGTACAAATGTCAAAAACTTTTTGTTGCTCTTGCTGCTATAAAATGCTGAAAGCAACTCCATTACAAAGCTATACAACTAAAGTTTGAATGTAAAATCAAAACATACAATTAAAAAAAAACAAAAAAAAAACGTTTTATTTGACTTCTACCTTTCTTTGAATAAAAGAATATTCAAACTGTTGTTTTTGACCCAACAGATTGAGCTGGGTATAGGTTGTAAAAAGAAAAAAAAGTTTAGTACTAAAGTGTCTGCTGACTGTGGTTTAGCGGGGCAGCAGAAATATGGAGCTATGGTCCACTTTCCATTTCGGTACAGACATTTTAACAGTTCATTTATTAGATTTTCCATCCAGTTTGCATTTTATTGTCAACAAACTAAAAACAATGAAAGATATGTCAGAAAAATATGCATGACAGAATCTGTCAATTTGGTGTCCCGGAGATGTTTTTCTGAAAATACCTGGCTACCTTTGAAAGATTAACCTTCAACAAATCCATAAACTGTAATACTGACGAAAAGCAAAAGAGAAACACTTTTTTTGTGAATTCACAAAAACCAGAGTCCTGTACTGCATTAAATTGTCTATAATTTTAAAGGATTTGTGTAAAACTGGAACGACTGCCAATGTCTGACTCATCATAAACTTTATTATCTGCCTTAAAGCAGGGATTTCATCAATACACTGCTTTAGAAAGATAAACATTGCATGTCTTTATAAGCCATTTGTCTCTAAGACTGCAGTCTTTGCAAACTTTAAGCACGTGGAGAACACTGACATCTGGGTGGACGGGCCTTGCAGAAAATAGTTCCTGAACGTTTCCTGCTCAGGCCTGGGGGTGGTTAGTGAAGGCTCTGTTTATTTTTAAAGCTTCTGCGTGTCACAGTAGAAATGATGACAGTTTAATGGCCATGGGTGTTCCTAAAGTGCAACAAAATTTGATTTAGACTATTTTTTTTCTTTCCAAGTGTCAAAGTCATCGTTATAATACAGGTGAAGAGAAAAATAACAATAATAAAAATAAATAAAAAGCAAGAACACGTGATAGAATTAGAAGTTTGGTCAATTCTAGTCTGGTGTCATTGATTCACAATGTCAACCTATGTAATAAATAAAAATTAAAAAGGATCCACTGAAATTTTTATTTTGAATTATGTTAGTGCTCTGATAAAATCATTTGAAATAACTTTTTATATGCAATATTTTAAAGTGATACAGACAATTTCATGGCTTTTGTCACATCATACAATTATTTAATTTAATAATTACAAATGTATGGATAGATAGAGAGACAGAGAAATAGAAAGATCATGGCTTAATATTGTTAAATTGCCACTTCTAAAACCATTGCCAGTGTTCTGTAAATTATCATTTTGCAAATTTGAGACCATAAAAAAAACTTGACATAATTAATAATAATCTAAGTTGGTTTTAAAGCTTGAGCAGGAGTAGGTCACTTAAAACAAATTTTGCTTTTGTATAAATTGAGCGATAGAAGAAAGGCCAATCAGTTGTTTCACACCACTGTACACAACCACATTTGTGAGTATTCTTTGTACCTAGTTAGGGACTATAAAAATGTATTTTGTAATCTGCAGGCTGTATAGCATATTTACTGCTAAGCAAACCATTTCATTCTACTAAGTGTCTCTACGGAAATGACCACATTTTGACTGTGCCCTGAACAGGTGCAGATCAAGCCACCTGGAAATGTCACTCAATTACAGCTAATTGTGTTTGAGGCCATGCTACCTAAAATGAGAACTGACCAGAAGAAAATGAACAAAAGTTGGATAACCCCTCTAGTCCTTTGACTTTCATATGCAAACACCTGTACTTCCCAATTACACCTTTTTTTTTCACCTTTGGTACTTTCTAAAAATCTCTTGAGACATTTTTCAGATAAGAATTGTTTTCACTTGTGTTTTATTTTACTCACTGGAGATTAGTGGAATAAAAAAATATATAAAATTGTTATCTTGTGATTTGTTTTTCTTAGATGGATCTCACTTTAAAAAACCTTTGCTGTTGCTCTGCTCTTACCAGCAATTGTCCAGTTAGCATTTTTTTAACACATACTCAAAATGTTTCCTATGATGTTTGTGATAAAACACGCCTAAAATGTTGGGCTTTTCTGTCAGTCTTAATATACATGTGGCACACATCCACACATTAATGATGTTTAGTTGGAACATAGCATGTTTTAAACAAAACCAAGTCTAAACTATTGATAAGAGGTTGGGGTGGACATGTGCCCATGTGTACCTGTGTGTATAGAGGCTCATAAATGTCCACGCCATTGTCCTTGCTTTGTTCGATGAGCATGTTCCCACGTTTCCAGATAAACCGCGCTGGTGGGTTGGAGTTTACTGTGCAGCGCAGGAACACCGTCTTCTCCTGGTAGTAGCTGCCTCGCACATCGCTAATGGTCTGGTGCACCGTCAGGACAGGTGTGTCAAGATCTGTATGTTACACAACACATGATTGAACTTTTCATGAGACTATTATACATCAACATGTGAAAATACTTATACTTTTAGCAAATAAATTATATGATAAAACAGAAGAACAGTGTTTTGTAAATGAAAAAAGGATACAAGGAATTAAAATTTTCTTTATGATGTACACTTTTTGAATCATTTGTTAAATTATGTTAAATTTTGACACTTTTAAATCATAGAAATTTTCTGAAGATGAAACTATTATTTATTTAATTCCTTTGTCCAAAACTCACTACATCCTTTCACTTTTTGATCAAAAACGTATCTCAAATCAGTCTATTTTTTTGTTGTTGTCTTTGCTAGTGCTCTCCCCCATATTGCATCAACAACCTTTCAGCTTGGTCATTAGAATGGAGACTGTTCTCTATTTTCTTCCACCTCTCAAAAATTCACTGCCACTTTTTCTCTTCATCACTTCCCACCCAAACCCATCCTCTCCTCCTAGCCGCTTGTGTGTGTAATTTTGATTCTCTGTGGTCTAATTGTGGTGTTGCTGAGTTCCAACGTTAAGGAAATAATTTCCAGCATCACTGCAGGTACTTCTTCTCTTTGCCTCCTCTTCCTCACCTATTTTTTCTCCCCTTGGTCTGCATTTTCCCTCACTTACTTCCTGCTATGTCAGGTCCCCTAACCTGCTGTAAATCCATCAAGAGGGCTCTTTGAAACTTTGCAAGGATTACGTTGAGAATAGAGTATTTGACAACAAATTTAGAAAGGAAAGCGTTTGTGGGTATGAAGAGATTTGATGATGTGGGGGATCTTCATACATTTTTTTAATTGTATTCTTGATTGTGAAGATAAGCAAGCCTGATTTTTGAATGTGCTGTTGGAAAGGGCACAGCTGTCACGTGAGGCCACTTTCTCGCGCACGGACATGCGCTCGCCTACATAGCCACCCACGCGTGGCACGCTGAGAGCGCAGCTCTAGCACAGCAAAAGAGCACTTTTGCAGATTGAAGGTTGGACCTCTGGGACTGACTGGCATAGGAACACACAAGTAGTTTAAGCTCACAAATGTGGCAACAAACACATCAGTCGTCGCACGGGCAAACGTCTTTTTAGAATGAAAAGGAAGCCGCAGGCTCATGGGAAGTTTATTAAATCATTTATTGTATAAGCACTCAGGTGTGCGGTGTAGAGCGAGGTACAACAAGTCCTTTTTCAGGCATGATTGGATTAACAGCTTCATCAATATTTAAGGCATGAGGATTCAGTCACTCTGATGTTAGTCGTGCTTCCTTTATTTCTGATTACATGAAATGTCAGAAAAGGTAACTGAGAAAGAAACCATGCTACAAAGATCATAGTGTATTTAACAGAGAGCTATATGAGTAAGATATGAGACTAAAACTGCTAGTTTTGAGTTTTGCTTTTTTTAATCCACATTATGTCATAACAGCTTACAGTTGGAGGCTTAAAGAGTCTGAGAAAATCAGCAGCAGTGGATGCAAGCAGCTGATAATATTAGGCTACTTTTCAACACAGATTTATCTACCCGTGCTCCATCTTATTCAGGATCACAGGGTTTACTGGAGCTTATTTCAGTTGTCATCATCCCCGAGAAAGCCCAATCATGCACTTTCAAACATTTGAGTTGCAAAAATAACAAACAAGTTTTTTAAAATAAATTTGTTTTGAAATAAAAAATATATATATATATCAACGTAGGTACAGTAGTTTACATGTTATTATGTATGACAATGTAAGGAGTGGAAGTCTCAAATGCAGCTGAAATTTTCTCTTTGCAAGATGACTTCTGAGATATACCACATAAAAGGTGCAATAACTGCCAGCAGGCAAACAGATTGCACTTCCTAAAACTTTACTAAAAGTATTGAGCAAAGGATAACAGGCAAAAAGACGTGTATTTGAGGATTTGTACAATGAGTCAATGCAACAAAAACTGGGGCCTCCCTTGAAAAAAAAATGGGAACCCTCTGAACATGGTCTAGCAACTATGATGCTAGAGGTGTGCTCTGTTTTGGGTGACCATAGTTTCATGGCGGGATGTTAAGGCCAAAGTAGCAAACTCGACAGCTAATCGTGGCAAAAAAGTTTCCTCCCAGGGTTCAAAGCTCTAGCACAGGTGGTGGTCAGCGCTCTCCACAGTTTCTCTAGAACACAGCAGTTGGGGCTTTGGAGGGAACGTAATGTGCAGAAGAGAGGAACAGACTTAGGACAAAAGAAATATCTCAGCTAAAAATGTTGGAGAAAAAAAGAACTCAGCTAAAAACAATTAATGTCTGCTTTAATTCCATTTCTTCTTCTTCTGTGCGAAACAACCTCTTTTTTGAGGATGAGTCGCATGATTAACTTGGCAATGTTTTACCCCGGATGCCCTTCCTGACGCAACCCTCTCAATTTATCCGGGCTTGGGACCGGCACAGAAGCAGAGAAGGGAATAGGGAGCAGCCTGGATTTGAGCCCTGGTTTCACGGACGGGAGGCGCCGCAAACCAGCACGAGCTAAACTGGCTCCCGTTAATTCCATTTCTTAAGTCACCTAAAAACATAAACACTACACTGCAAAAAAGGCTCTTGTGGAATACATCAAAAATTCTTTTTGCGTTAATCTTTCTTTAAATGAGCTAAATAATATCTGCTGACAGGCTAAGAAAAAATGACCAAGAAGTCCAATTTAAGAAAAAAAATCTAGTCCGTAAAACATGCTATCTTAAAATAAGATTATTTTGCTGTTGAAAAACTTTCTTAAAATTATTCTTCTTGCCAGACAGAAGAATTCTTATAATAAGGGTCTTTTTACCTTCTTCAGATTCAATTTTTTTCAGTGTGGAACTCTGAATTCATTATAGCTTATGTTCCATATAACGTTACCTCTTTGTCTCATTCCAAAATATTTAAATGAGCAGATGCACTTTCTCTGACACATTTTCAATTCCTCTTTAAAACACGCCATTTGTGTATAAACTTGTGCTAGTTTGCACACCTTTAAAATGGAAAAATATGGACACAAAGGAGCTTGTGCAATCCTGCTTCTTGTTGGAAGGTGCAAAATTGATCTATCTCCTCTCCACAGTTTGCACATAATGCCAAATTGGCGCATAGTGCATTGATGGTTAATGTGAGCGCAATGTTGTCCGTTTAACAGATAAATTCTCGGTAGTAAACCAAGTGGACATTTCTTTTTTGCAGTTGGTACACAGTTTCATGCATGCAAACTTTTAATAAATTTGAGCTTTTGTGCTCGAAGCAAAATCACAAAGTGAATCAAAAATCCACATTGGCTCAAATATTGCTTTTGACTGCCACCCAGAATAAGAAATTTAAAGAAAGAAAATAAGGGGGTTGATGAATGACTGTTAAATTGTATCTTAAAAAAATAAAGCTGTAGCCTTTAAAAACCATTTGAGTGTTGTTTGAAAGAAAAAAATTTGTTGCGCATATTTAAAAATGTGTGTAAATGTTTTTTACATGCATAATAAGAAAGAAAAAGCTTTAAAAATATATTTTCATGATCATTTTTTAATCTATTTAAGGAAGGTCCTTCTCGCTTGTTTCATCCTCTTTTGCCACCATGCCAAGACCTCTTGCCACCTTATTGTAACACTAGGAAAAAACTTTCTATCCCCAACCAACCGCCTGTAAATTAATTGTTGCTTTTATATAAAAAACCCAGAGAAGGGAAGTTTGGACAGCATTGGCTATCATTTATTAATTAAAGCACTGCAGCTGTGCATCCGTCTGTTATTGTGACTGCAGCAGATCAAAGATGCGCCCTGATGAAAGCAATGCACAGATTTTACAGTGTCCAGCATCATTATTCTGCTATTGCAAATAGTTACAGAAAAGCTCCAGGGGATCCTAATTAAACATAAAACTTACATGCTCCCTAATAGGAGAGATACAAAACAAAGTGTGTATATAAAGGGTCTACGATGTGCAAAAAGATACATCCATCTTGATATGGACATAAATTAACAGTGAAAACCTGTAATTACAGATGTCTCAAATATTTTTTTTCTAATACCTCACTAACAGTCACCGATCATATTTCAGAGGAACATGAAGTAATGAGGAAAACGTCTGATGAAGTTCTAGAAATGCCTTCATGATTTGAAGCAGAAATAAGCTAAATAAAAAAAGACTGATGCTGTTTGAAGAAAAGTAGTACTTTAACTATGTTCCATGAACTGATATGTGAGCTGAAAAATTGGCATTAAAAACTTGCAACAGCTTGTGTGTTATTTGAAAAAAAAAGTGTTTTTAAGAATGAGAAATCTACTAGACATTATGCCTTAGTAACAACTGCCCTCATTGGTGGATGTGGACTGTTTGCAGGCAAAAAATGGACAAACCTGTATGGGTCACACAGGTGGCCCGCACGAAATAACGACTGGAGTGCAGCGCAAGGGTACCATATGATAGTATTACTCTTAGGCCTACAAATACTTCACAATACACTTACATATAGGACAGTGGTACGTTCCATTTTCATGACATCCCCGCATGACTCTCAAGGGAATTTTGAGACACATCTGCGCTCCTAATAAGATGCAGCTCCGCCTGTCTGCAACCCTCTTTGGGCCTGGACAACCACAAAGCCCTCAGTATACCTGTACAGGTCAACCTACCATATTGGTGTATGTGACTAAAGCATAATTTGCTGTAGATGCTTTAAATGAAAAAAAAAAACTCACAAATTTAGAGAACCAACTAATTTTTGCTCTTTTTGTGTCTACCAGATTCTAGCACACACTTGACTAATGTTGAGGTCATATTATTCCTAAACGGGTAACTTCAATTTGACTGCAACCAAAATTGTTACAACACTACCCGATGGAAGAAGCGGTGTTGAAGTAAACCCAGGTTCATACTAAATTATACTTGCTAAGATTGCCTCTGTAAAGTAACGCACACAAAACCTCTTTGCAATACCTGCAATACCTTCCTTGTGTAAAGCATGTGTTGTTTGTTTGTGTGTGTGTGTTGGAGTGCAACCAAGAGGCCCTAAATGTCTATGGTGCAGTTGAAATTGGCAGGTGGGGCACTGAGAAGACATCTCTTACTTGCTGGCAGTGATGTCCAAACAACCCCACCCCACACCACCACGCTAAGGGTTCTACATGTCTAGGGTTCAATTTAAACCAAGAGGGGAAACAATCGTCCCCCAGCCCTTCCCAGGGTTGGGCCCCTGTCGGCCCAGCCAAGGGGGCCCCATCGCAAGAAGAGTTGACCCCCGAGCCCCAACACTCCCCCATCCCCACCTCTTACGTCTTTTTTTAATTTTGTTATAAGTGTTATATTGGAGGAACTGGGTAGATGGAGGGAGAGGTCCTAATTTTGTGTTAATGTCCTGTTTTATTTGTGTTTTTGTTAATGTGTATTTTATTTGCTTTTATGTAAAGCACTTATATTTGAAATGGTGCATAATTCACATTTGAAATCTTAGAAATTCAAATTCTAGGGTGTTTTCCTTTACAAATGCAGGAGACTTTAGATGAAGGTCAGTCTGCTGACCTACTGTTACACTCTGAGTCTAAAAGAACAGCTTCAACTAGCATGTTGTTTAAGCAACCAACAGCAGTCTACCTTAAGAAAAAAAAAGTGATTTTAGATTTAAAATGACTTCCATGTCCTCAAAAAGGAGGGAATGCACTATAGTCTTTGAAAGAAAATCATTTAACATAAACTTCAAACCTAATGCATGTCTAAATCCCCTGTCAGATCATTTTTTAAAAGGACCGTATTTTTACAACCCAGGTCTCCAACAAAGGAGTTGCTACATTTTTTGGCAACCTCCCATTGTGAGTCTCAGTTAGAGCCCATAAGTAAATGGAGACATGAGATGAAACTGCAAGTGTATAGAAATACGATATGAAACTTTAATGAAGGTTCTGATTTCCCCAAAGTCCTGGCTTTGGACACAACTGTGATCAATGATTAGGCCTTTTTTTCTATTCCTTGGTTTGTTTTGTTTTCCTGTATGTACATCTAGCCTTCTAAATTAAAAAGTTGCAGTAGGTGTCATCCACTGTTTTTGGATGGTTGGATGGGGCAAAACAATGATGTTTGCTGAATGATGCACACATACATTGCATAGTTTCGCTTTCAATTAATCTGACAAATAAAATGTTTGTTGACATCTATTTTTATTTTCAATTCATATACAGGTCTAAGAAAAAGCAAGAACAGTGATCCTAAGCTTCTAAGACCTCAAACCGGTAATTGTGTCTAGAAAAATAAATTGAGCATATAAACAGTTAGTCATTATGTTCTTTCTTAAATCAGATCAATATTGAGGACATGTAAAAAAAGAACAAAAAATGTAGCTTACGTTGACAGTAGTAAAAAGCATAGACGTCAGTCTGCAAATCTGAAACCATTTATGTCTTCTGAGAAGTCTGTCCTTTCAAACTAACAGGCCACAACAGACCTTACCTTGAGAGAAATAGCCATCAAGCAATCAGGATTGAGAGCTCTCTTTATAGAGGCAAGAGTGCACTCCTTTGCCTAAAACATTCTTAAAGCAGATATTTTATGATGAAGCAAATATGAACCAGCCAAAACAAAAAAAATGGAAGTTTAATTATTGAGAAGCAGAATGAGCAGAAGATGATACCAACATTTATTGGAGAGGATGAGATAAGGACTCCGAATGAGCTGCACAGTTTTTTGTTTTGTTTTTTATACATTTTACCATCCAATTATCTCTATGTCATCGTTGCTTTACCTTCTCAGATAATAGGAAGGTAAAAGGCATTAATCAAATGAAAAACTCCGCCTAACCATATATAGACAAGATCTCTAAGTGTGACACTTCCATCTGAGGAGGTGCACTTTTTGGCATTTCCAACATTCCAATGCCAATATAACAGACTATTTTATTCATCTTTGCTGTTTTATAGTGAAAATAGACGTTTGACCTGGAGGAGGGGATGTATGCAACACTGTTTTCCTTCAGCCTTGGTGTTGTGCGCATGACAGGTTCATGACGAAATAAGACAAATGGGCTTCTGGGTATGTGGATGAAAAGGAAAATAAAGTAGCGTCATTTACACCCAAACATGTCTCTGAGCTCCTTATTTTACATATGAAACTCTGCTTTACCGACACTGAACCCCGGAAAAGCCAGCCAGGAAAAGCCAACAATAAACTGATTTTGTGTCGCCAAAAGGTTCGGAATTTCTTTGTTTTTGGAACCTATCTGGAAATAAAGCTTCATAAAATGCTCCACATCTTTCATCTTCAAGCTAGGCTCCGATAAACAGACAACTTTGGTGTTTTTTCTTGTAAATTTATGACTTTTTCTCTTAAATTCACGACTTTAAAGTCGTAATAATAAAAAATAAAAAATGTTAGTACGACGGACTTTTAGGGCCGGTTTACAATTTAAAACCACAGTTCCATGACTTTAATTGATGTAGGAAATGCCAGCATGACAGTTTTTTACAGTCTAAACAAAATTTCTAACTACTGTAACTTTGGCAATAACTAAAACAGAAAATGTCTATTCTTGTGGTCAGTGTGTTTTGGTAACAAGCTGACCTCTGCTTGGTATTTCCTCCAGCACAAGGGCACCCTGGACTCCAAATCCTCTTTGATTTCCAATAACATGCCCGGCACTAATAGCTCTCCAAAAGTGGATGGCCATTAAGAGACCAAATAGAAGATGACAGGTTCAATTATGTGAGAATGCTACAGAGAAGGTGCAGTGCAAGGCGTGTGTGTGTGGATGCAATTGCACAGGTTACCAGCTCTGTGTATAGAGGATTCTACAAAGCAGCTATAGGGCTGTGTTTTGAAAATCCATGGCCCCAATTCCAGATTTATTAAGTGGGGTTTGGGGACTGTGTGTGGTCACTTTATTCTTTAACAACAAAGGAACGATTTCAGGTGCCTCCTGGAAGTTTCATAAGGGCTGTTTTTGGATTTACTCAGAAAAGCAAAGTATTCTTTAGGCTTAAGACATTGTCATCTGATTAAGTGTGTAAATTCAAATGTCCAATAAGAAATGCATGTATTTCTGCAATTAGGGGCTTGCTAAGCAATACCATGGTCAATGAAGATTATAAATTGAGGAAAGTGATCGTTTAGTGTTTGAGGTAAAGAAAGCACATAATCATTAATAATAACCCAGTAGAGATGCTTTCCAATGAGTGAAAAAGTGTTGGTTCAAATTAGTAAGCTATGAAAGGTTTCAACACTGTTGACTAACGTATGAAGTTTTATTACTTTTGTTTTTACTGTCAACCAAATCATTGTATTTATCGTTTTAAAAAATACGTTCAAAAGCACTTTTATCATAATTTAAGTTTTGCATCATGCTCTCTAGACAATGATACAGTGCTATGCAACATGGCTCTGATTTAGAATGTGGAAATTGTTCATAAACAAACTGTAGTGAAGCATATTTGGATAATATCACCTTTAAACTGACTTGGGAAAGAGCAAGATTTTAATAGACGTGGCAGAAAACATCAAAGTAAATATTGTTTCTTTCTTTTGGCAAATTTAAACCTATTTGTGCATCTGGAAGCTAGTATATTGCTTAAAAGCAAAACGTTATTATTGTTTTCATATAAAAGCAGCTGCTTTTAACAAAACTGCTGGTCTGGTAGGAATTTCCACCAGTCCATAGTAAAAACTAGACATCACAGGGAAAACAAAAACAACAAAAAAACAGTAAAAAAAAAAACAAGAAATATCTGGTTTATTGACCACACAGACTGACATTAACAGATGAAGCACAAAGAGAAAAGCCTGCTTACTGAGCTCAAGCGAATGTAGACTCCACTGTTTGATCCAGCTTTGCATTTCATCAATTATTCATTATTCCGCTCATAGACATCGCCTTAAAGAGGACATAAAACATGCACAAGGCCTACATTTAGAAATAACGAGAACTCGGTCTGTGTTTAAAATGCAATGTTCACAAGTAAAGATTGATTTAGACTGATATTCTGGAGTTTGTTGATGTTTGGTAATAATTTAACAAATCAAAGGTTCTTTTTTCTTTGTTTTTTTGTTTAAAAAAAGAAATTCTTGATTTTGATTTTAGAACTGATTCCTAAAACCAAACCCAAAAATAAAAATTAAAGTAAAAAAAATGAGATTACAAAAAAAAGCCAGTGGAGCTTTTGTGTTAAATATTATCAAGGTGATGAAAAAATTAACAACCGTTTTGAATTTTGACCATTTTACGAACCAAGTTTTTTATGTTATTTTTTTATTGCTGTTTTATTCTTGACACCCTTTAAAGTAGCTATTTTAACAGCTCTTTAACCTTTTGGGAAAATGTCATCAATAAACCAGCTATTCTACAACAGCTCTGGTGGTCTTTTTAAGTATTCTCAGGCTAAAACAAAATTATTTTTATGTTATTCCTTTAAATTACTGTAATGTGACAGTAATTTATTTTATATTAACTTCAATTTATCAAGACGGATTTACAACTATAGGCTCCATTATTGATTCTGCCTTTCTTTTTCATAGCAGGTTCTACAAAAAGCAAATTGTTTTGCAGACCCGGCATTGAGAATATTATTGCTCAGAAATTTCCTGATTATGGGTGTATGAACTTTAACATAAGGTTGTTTTAAGAATACATTTTTTTTTAGGAATGTTATGACCTCAAGCTATAATGCATACAATTATGTGTGATCTCATGCTCTCTCACGCTGTGAATATCAGTGGTGTTGACTTTTCTGTAAAACTAAACTTGAACTTTTTTCCTCCAAAACGTGTTTTGTAAAATGTTCAGCCTGAGCAGAAACAATATTTATTCGTTACAAATTTCACTGTTAAGACATAATGTGTGTTAGGAGTAAACCTTGTAACACGAGTCCATTGAAAATGCAGCACACATTTTTGTTGAGCTCAACATTCACGAACACTAATTATGCTTTTGTCAGCAAAGAGCGTGGGAAAAGGAATTAAACATTAATGATAGCTTGCCTCTACTATTTTAGGCCATAAAAAAGGCTAATTTGGGCATGCTTATTTACTGTGAGCGTAACCTCAAAGCTGCACAATGCGGGGCTGACAGCAGAGAGGGTGTTCTGGGACACACAGACGCAGCTCATTGATTTGGCCTTCAGGCTAAAAATCTCTCTTCCACACACATGCACAAAACATACCAGAAAAGCCGCACATCACCACATGTACAATAGCTGTGTGATGAAATGCAAGCACAGACATCAGATACGGGGTGACACAGAAGAATATGCTCACAAAATACCTCCGGGCCACCACAGCACATGGTTCTTACTTCCCTTGGTGCAACCCCTCAGGGCAAAAACAAGAAAGAAAGGTCTTCTGAGTCCCTACCAGTACTTTCTGAATGTATGTGCAATGGAACCAAGCGGATAAAGAATGCCCTTCAGACTCCATCCATATGCTTGTAAATGAATGGATCATATAATAGGAGCTGGGATGCATACACAAAAACAACAGTTTGATCATAAGTCTTTAAAAAAAATAACGACGTGGACAAGAATGAAAAATCAGGGGTGCCGGCATCCATAACTTCATTTATTTGATTTATTCCATGGCAAGCACCACAAGAGTAGCTATGCAGTAAACATTTAGTACACCTTCAAATATGAGGCCACACTTATAAAGTTTTGTGCATTTTTTACTGTTGTGCAGAGGGAGAAACAGTAGACTCTAGTGCAATATGCACAATGTTTTTATTAATGCAACTCTGGACACCCTCTGTGAATTCTTCCTCAGACAATGAAGTTGTATTCAGGCTCTTCACTTCTGTAGTTGGAAAGAGTAAACAAATAAATAAATGAGAAGAAGGAGACTCCCAGGGTAATTTGAGTCTAGAATGCAGTCTCTCCAGCAGTCTGAATGCTAGGTCGGGGTTATTGTTGGAATGCATGTGTTAAAGATGTTGAATGTAAGTGCTACTTCGTCAAAGATTCATAAACATCTCTCTGTATGACAGAAAGTGTGCTCATTTTCTCTTAAAATGAAACCTAGCAACGGAATTTATGTTTATAGAACCTTAAAAATAAAGTCTAGTAACAATGTTTTCTTTCAGAAATATAGAATTCAATTTATTTGACTACATACTCATCATCCAACACATCTAGGGTTTAAAGAACCCAATTCTTTTTCCTCCCTTACTCTTCTCTTAAGGACCCATGCAGGGTTATCAGACTTTATGCTAAAAATGCTAAAAGCTCATTCAATTTGTTCTCCTAGCTGTTGCAAAATTTGCAAAAGGTGGTCATTGGAGATTAACAAATGTCTAAATTAATAGAAATAAATAGAGACACAACTCCTAATATGCCTATCTAAACAAGTTGCTCAATAGTGCCATCTCTGAGAGAGAGTAATACATTCAACCAAATGTTCCCTAAAATAAAACGTTTAACTCTTCGCTATTAAACACAATGCCACAGCTTAGTGACACATTGACTGTTCCTGCATCCATAACTCCTAAATGTTTCTTTAATTACATTATAGGAAGATGAAAGGTTTACTGCAGTATTTATTTATAACATGATACATAACGTAAATGTTATTTACAGAGAGATCTGATCATTATTCAGCCAAAATGAGCCGTTAATGTTAATCCACCTAACTAAATGTACTGTAGTGTGTGTTAAGAGGAGTCTAAATTTGAAATGTGAAATAAAATCCATTTAGAAGGTAAGCAGAGAGAGTTCACTTTGATCCCTTTTTACTGGGGCCTCCACCTCCTGTAAATTTCATCTCCATTCATCCACAGAAAAGTCAGACTAATGTTAGACTGAACCCCTACTTTTCTTTTTTTCCCCCCTTCATCTGCTTAATAATTAAGCAGTTACACCATGCATTCACAATGTCAAATATATTAATATAATTTATTATAATTTATAAATATAATATAATTTATATATTATAAAATAGAAGAGTAGGTGGTAGTGTGCAGATTTTACATCATTTGTACATCAACATACCTATTTAAACTGACTGACTGTATTACTAAATAATGACATTCTTAACATATCCAACACATTGTTGGATTTTTATGTGTCTGGTCTGCTTTTTCTTTTGTACTTCATTTAATACTAAACCATATTCTTAAATATTCTTAAATATTAATCGTTAAACCTGGCTAATTTAGTGGAACAAATATTGGTCAAATGCTTGTGGTATTTTGTCATTTTCTCTATTCTGATGGGATTTATAAATGCTTTCTTTTTGGCTGCTTTTAGGGGTGCTTCTGGATTTAGTTTTGTGAATAGATCTTTCATCGCAAGTGTAAAAACATGTTTTAATTGTCATCAGGCTTTCCTTTTTTTGTCCTGATTGGGTTTTGTTTTTTATAAAAGGGACAAAGCCAATCAATGCATCACATTTAGTGTCTTCTAGGATAAACTAACTAAAAAACAGCTTTTGCATAACAATCTTCATATGTTTTAATGTGTCTTCTCTCCTATATCTGCTTACATTCTCTCTTTAGACTATATTTTTTGTAATTCCTTGCCTGTGCACCTGTCATTCATAAATAAAGAGTAGTGATTGTTTATATCTGCCCACCCAAGATAAACACCAATGTTTTAGGAACAAAAAATTGATTGTCTGCCAGTCTTTGTTTCTTTTTCTCTCCAAATCATCAGAACACTCGTCATGAAGCTTATTAGGCAGTGCTTTGAGAAAGAACACCCTCACTGGCCTGTGGCTGTAATGGTTATTACCTTCTCCACATTGATTTGTGTGGTTTTCATCACCTTCCTATACTCTGAAAGTGCTGAGTGCATCCGAATCTAATAAAGGTTACACAGAGTAGTTAGTAACAGTCCAGACTTTTTTTTTAATTGTGTTTTCCTATTATTCTTTGTCATGTTTTTGCAGCTTTAGTTTCCCCTACTATCTAAAAAAAAAAGTAAAAAAAAAAGTATTTGGATGATGCAGCAGAACAAAATACAGATGGAATATAAACTACCTTCATTATCCAGCCCGGTGCAGCTGGTCATAAAAAGGAAAGAAAGAGAAAAAAATTAGAGAGGTGGAAACGTAAGGGGGAGGGAAAAATACATACAGAAAGAGAGAGTGGCTTCGAAAACTACGGTCGAAATTATAAGAAAATCGAGAAGAAGGCAGTCTGAAGGAAAAAAGCAAAGGAACAAGAAGGGGAAAAAATAAAGCTACAAAATCAAAGCCATAAGTTATTGGACATTGGCTGAATGAAAAATGTCATTGCCATAAAATAATATTAGAATTGGTCTGGCCTTATGGCATTGATGAATACAGATGACAACCCTCGGGGTCTGGGGAATGGAAAATTAGTTAAGTTGAACAGTTGTCTTACCTGTGAGGGCATTAAAAAATATGAAAGGAAATAAAATGAAAGGTTCATTGTCAGTTGTTTAATTTATACTCCAACATTTACATCTCATAGGGGCTTCAGGTCCCATACTAGAGAACTACTTGCTAAAAATAGCTAATAGCGCCACAGTTTTCCATGTGTCCAGGAATGTAAGTAATATCCATGAAGGAGCAAGACACTGGGGCAGAAATGAACTGGCCTCTGCATGAAAGAAATCTATAAATGACTAGAGCAAAACTTTAAATCAATCCTGCACAAAGACATGAGATCTTATTTTATTCCCTCCTCCCCATCACATTTCAGTAATTGGCCTGCGAGGACTGTGAATCAAGCCAGCTGATGAGGGCTGAGAGGAAAGAAATCTGATCAGTGGTATTGATTGGGGGATATTAAAAATACAGCAAGTTTTCTTAATTACTGCATCATCATGGTAATGTGATTTTTATCACATTTGTACAGGATTTTCAGACATCCATCCCACGTATCTCTTCTGTAATTATTTAAAATACAAAGTCAATGTCACAGCTTGAACTAACAGGTGTAATATGATTATTAGAGTGCGTTTTTCCTGCACGGCAAGTATGTATTGGAAGATTACCTTACCGCGTCTGAGGATTATTTGAGGTATTCTTGTAATTTCTGGTTTTCTTGGTCATCTAAAAAAAGACTTTGCAGTGGATGACAGCAAAAGGTTTAAAGACCCCTTTATTTTCTCATACAAAAGCATCTTCTATGTAATAAATGTCTTTCATCATTTTTTTTTCCAATATCAATTTTAATAATGCTTTCCACATTGCAAAAAAGAAAAATTCAACCTCTTGATTTATGTGTCATTCCAGCGTAACAGTTATTTTCTTGATGAAAAATATCAGCAGGAACCAGGAGCACATTGTAAGGTCAAGATAATTTTGAGCCTGCACTGCACAGTATAAATTTCAGGGACGAAAGGAGTCAATAAATAAACAGAAAACACGCAGGAAAGTGGAAAAAGGACAAATTTAAGATAAACTTAGCAAGATGACAGTTCTTTCAGGGAAGGGTGGAGGGTTCTTATCTCTAGCTGATCTGCTGGATAGCTTCGAACTAAACATTAAAAGACTTATGAGTTTGTGAAGTGCTCTTTGTGCGCTCAGCAGGTCTATGGGATCTGTAGGGTATTAAGGTCTTTTAGGATGGCTCACTTCACAACTGGTAGACTTTATTATATATAAATAGAAGACTAAGTTGGATTTATGCTCTTTGATCTATGGATACAAATTGGCGTGTTCGTTGTGTTTATATAAAAATGTTATTTCATTTTAGTTTACTGACATTTGAACAAAAAAATATAAACAGCATATTCCTGTACTTTTACTGCGAGCACACAGAATTTCAATATCTTTGCTCTATATTTTAACCAAACTGTTTCTTTGCATTATTTAATAAATTGTAGCCATGCTCTCTGATACCATTATGGAACATCTGACCTACAGGCAACCTGAAATCGTCATGGAAACTTCATAACGTCATTGGTGATGTTTTCAGGCTGGGATGAAGTGGAGATGGCAATCGAGCTTTTCTGTTATTTGGATTTATGTGTTAATACTTATTCTATTAAGACCACATATTGTTAACATGCTTGAACATAAAACAAAACATTTCAACCCCCTTAATGTTCTACTTTTTCAAGTTAGTTTCTACATATATAAATTCAATTAAGATTAAAACTACACTTCTGAATATTTTTTTATTCAAATTGTTGTGAATCAGGAGCAGACAAAAAAAGCCTTTAGAGGTGTTACGTAGAAGCTACAATGGCAGGCCACAAGCTCCACGTGCAACTCCATTCTGATGCATCCGCTTGTAGACAAATAGATCCACGTACGTCTATGTTTTCCTCAACATTTGCCTCAGAACAGTGCTGCTGGATAGCTCTGATATTGCTCGCCAAGCTAGTGGGAGTTAGTGTAAACAAATAAACAAAGGGATGATGGGAAGTGGGGGTAGGTTTACTCCTCGTCTTGTCTTGCCCACAATTTGGAGGCACATTTTTGACAAACTCCTGCTGCTCTGCAGGATACTTTATCCTAGAAGACGACACAAGTTGTTTTTTTTTTGGCTAAAAATGGCAGAATCATAATAAAAATATCACTGGGAAAGCTTTTACAATAGATCAAAAGGTGATCAGAGTGGGACTTTGACCCATAAACTATCCCTGACAGAGAAATATCTACTTAAGAGATGATGAAAGTGAACAGTACAACCTGTGTCTGATTTTTGTGTTTATCATTTCTGACTTACACTTACACTTAACTCACACAACTAGAAGAAGCCTGAATATCAAAACAAAATAAGGCTCGACTGTGGTATTAATAAACATATTGCTGGGAAGAAATGAAAGACTGATTGTGGTTTTGTTTTCATCACCTCCATCTGCTCATCCGTCAGGCTCACTAGAAATTATTTTAAAAGAGAGAATATAAAAAATTAATATATTAAAATATCAAAACTTCCCACATCACACAGATGTCTCTGAAATCACCTGTTGATAATACTACACATCCCAGGTTTAATTGGATTAAAATGCTGTCCGTTTTCTAATTGTTTAGAATATTTAAAAACTAAATAAAGAGCTGGGTAGAAAAATTAAAATGATACAAATTCAACAGTAAATATACCCACTAATCTGACACGTCACCCTCGACTTTTATCTCAAACAGAAAAAGGAAAAATAGCATAAATAAATGTCAAAATGCAGTGTTTTTTCCATTTATATAAGTTGTCCTCCAGAAAAACTCAAGAAACGTGAAAAATGAAAAATGTTTTTTTTAGCTAATTTAAAGAAAAACAGCTCATTGGTGGAAAAACTAAAAGAGCAAGCAAAGATGTAAATATTTTTTTAGGTTACTTAAATTGTTTCAAAATTGTTTTGAACTTTTCACAAAAAATTCAGCAGCAATAATATTTGTTTGTACATTTAGTATTTTGAGACTTTAAAAAAAATTGACATTTACTGTTCCTGCTATCGAAAAGGTGTGACTTTCTTTCATGTCAGTGTTGAAGTTGGTTTACAGCTTTTTTAAGCTGAGGCTGCGAGATATAGGTTTAGTTTTTCAGACAAGAACACTATTTTTCCACCACATAGGCATTCAAGTTAAACATGGTTCTCTAGAGATTTATTAATCCGTTGTTTCCATTTCGGGGTCTTGGGGCTGCATGAGCCTATCCCAGTCACCTGTGGGCTGAGACAAAGGACACCCTGGACAGGTCGCCAGTCTATCGCAGGGCCACAATCACACACCCATGTACAATTCAAAGTAACCAATTAACATATGAAGCATGTTTTTGGAAAGAAGCTGGAGTCTCTGGAGAAAACAAATACTCGGGGAAAACATGCAAACTCCACACAGAAAGGTCCCCCATTGATGTTCTGTTTCAGGTCCCTTGGCCGGGACTTGAACCAGGGGCCTTCTTTCTGTGAGTCAAGAGCGCTAACTACTGTACCACTGTACCACAGTGCACCTCTAGAGATTTGAAATAAAAAAACCACAGTAACTTCGTTCTTAAATATAGTGGTCCATGTAACATGACAAAACTGTCAATACAGATTTTTCATGCGAGGAATGATCCCCACTTAATACTTTTGACGTAGGCATTTTCAAAGACTCCATTCTTCTGGTTGATCAGAGGATTTGGGAGATACTTTTAAGTGCTTTTCCGTGTTTAGTTGATACATACCCTCCAGAACATAGACAAGCTATTATCTGCTCTCATGGTCTCCCTTGATTTTTCTGTATGTTTCCTTTATCAAGGTGACACTAATCCACTTGTCTGTGAGTTCACATGCAATACTTTTACCTTAAGGGAAAGGTTTTATAAACGCTTAATCACATCCTCCCTCCTAAGATCTGCATGCCCAAGGACTGTCTGGACGAGCAGTAAATGAGGTCATCATTAGTGTCTGACAAGTTAAAGACCATTAGTCTAAAGTATTTCATTAATAAAATAAAGTATTTATAAAAAAAAAGGAAAATATTCAAGTGATCCAGCTTCTTCCCACAGTGGGATGTTTTTTCCACATTGGCTTCTGCTCTTTGGTCCAATGAGTAGTAGATGTGCATTTAGACTAGTAAAACACACTAGGGGTTCTGTTAAGTGTAAATGAATACCCTTATTTTAGTGCTTGTTAAATATAATTGTGGCAAGCATTTGTTTTTGCCAAAAAACTGTAATTCTGACAAAACAGTTCTGAGTAAAAGCACCAAAAGATGTCCATAAGCATGACAGATGGCCTTTTGTTTCCATCAGTTGATTGGCACTGTGACAAACAATGAACTTTTTTTAGGTGAAACCTTTCTCATTTTGACTGATAGACTGCCTGAAATCAAATTAAACCAAAAAATTTGAATGCATAAATTGCTGATCTGTGAACACTTTACCAAACTCATTTAATGGGAGCAGGCAGCACGTCGGAAAACAAGGAGTTGGGGCTCACCCAAAGCGTCAAAATGTGACAGAGAGGGTTTCCTGCCAGTGTGTCCGTATATGTTGAGATGGGAGTGAAAATGTGTTGACCAAACTGTAATTGAAATGCATCAAAATAGCACCTGATGCAGACAAAGAGAATTATTTTGGATCACTGTTCACTATTTTTCTTTCAATAATGTCCGCTTCAAGTTGGTATAAAGATGTAAACATCACGATCTCTATCATTTTATTTGAACTTGGCTAACATTGCACAGTTTACATGCTTAACTTTTAGAATTACACATCCTTCATTAGGCTCATTTTCACACATTTTATGTCAACATGGTTATTATGCTTAAAATTCTGCTTAATTTTAAAAGATTATCATCAATCTGCTTTTCAAGCAAACCAATTTTTGTCTATTTTTAAATTTGAATAATTATCTACTCTAATTTAAACTTAAGTGGAAAACAATATTTTTAGCTATTGAGCTTGATACCATCTTCTTACTGAGCCAAAAAAAGATTTTTTCAAAAAGTAGATATGAAAAAAAAAAACTTGATGTTAAGTAAATACAATTAATACATCAATATTTGGTGTATAACCACTTTTTTTTTTTTTAACAAAAGACACTACAGATTTATTTTCAAATAATTAGAGGAGCTTTTATTTTGGTGGAGAATACTCAAATTACCTTATTTTAGATTTGACTGACCGTAAAAGTGCACTCTGGAAATGTAAACGCACAAAGATGCAACTCAAGTATCTATTATTCTGTATAAGCTTTCAGATAATGCTAAATACATTTCTTTTAAATAGGGACAGCTTCTTTATCTACTGCTGGAGCTGATTTTAAGTACAGATGGAATATTCAAGCATTGCAAAGCATGTCAACTCATTAGATTGGACAACATTCAACCTTTTCGGTTTTGAGGAGCTTACGCCTGCTGTATCGTCCATTTGGAAGTGATTGTGATCCCCTGAATTATGGAATGGCATGTTCTTTGAAAGATGCTTTTAAGCAGGCTTGTAACAAAAGGTAATTTTGGTTAATGCTGTATTTCTGTTAGACATCTTTCACTTCTTTGATTCTTCTCTGCCTTCAAAAAGCATTTTACCCAGAAAACTGTCGCTCACTGAATGCTTTTTGCCATTTTGGATGATTTTCAGTAAAACTGGTTTATGGTCTAGTATGAATCTCACAATTGATCATCAGATTTTGAAGTTCATAGATAAGCTTGCCAGAAGCATTTTGAAAGTTGCATTACCAGTTGCATTTCTTCATCTATTCTGACAATTTATTTGGACTTTAGCAGACCTTCAGACTATATTTTGATGCCTAAATGTGTTTAGTTCCAAGTAAGATATAATGTATTGTAAAGATAATGGTGGTAATGACAGATGAACTTCTCTCTGGCTCTCTGGGAACCAGAGACTCCAAAATCCAGGAGAGGTTGGAGAGTAAACACATATTGACCAAGGTAGATGGATCAGTTCCTAATTGGTGATTCTGAACAACAAAAAAACACAGACATGATACTGTCAGAATGAGGACTGAGGAAGAAATCCAGGTAGAAACTTAAAGACTTATCATAGAGCCTGATCATGGACAGAAACTTGACTGGCATTGTGGGCTTGGACTGAAGCATTGAACTCTGTCGATAACGAAGGTTTCATGCTAAAGCAAGGACAGAAACGTAGTTTGCTGTGAAGAATTTGTTTTTATTTTTTATTTTGAAAGAGTGTTTAGATGCATTTTGACAGCTATGGCTTGTTTTTGTAGGTCATAGCTGTAACCCTTTAACATCGGAGCTTTAGCTCCAGTATTGACATTCTTTCGACTACCGTTACTCTTCAACCGTTTACACAATTAATGCAATTCCAGCGGATTCTGAAGTGGAGAAAAGCAGCTTGGCACTGATATGTAACACTTTACAGTAGTGAAGTGCTTACGCTGTCAATGTAAATCAGCTGATATTGATGCAGAGAAAAGCAGTCAGTATACAGCAAAAGCTGATTTTCTCAGCGTCAGAATCCTTTGGAATTCTGTCAATTGCATAAATGGTCAAAGAGTTATGGTAGTCTAAACATCTCCAGTGTGAAAGGGTTAAAGTACCAAACAATACATTTATTTGATCAAACGTTCCCTGTGCACATTTTGTTGCACTGTCTATTACCAGACCCACAAAATAAATAATTGATACATCAGTCATTAATTTAGGGCACAGACCTTCAGTCTGCTCCAAATCTACCCAACTTTGAAAGTAAGTGGCTCTTTCATCATTGAAAGAATTGTCAATCTGATTTAGAAAAGAAAAAAAAAAGAGGAATCTTTCCTGGTCCATTTCAGGTCTCCTCTTTCAATAAAAGAAAATGATTTTCTTTATAAATAAGTTGACAATGGCGAGTAAAAGAAGGAAAATCAACTGAAAGACTCTGCCTGCTATTGTACAAGAGATCGATGTACCATTTAAGGATATTCAGTCCTAATGAGATCTGTTCCAGTTTCCAGTATTATATTGGATGAGGAATTCTCTTGAAAAGCAGTAATGTTTCAGTTTGGTATTCTGAAGTAATTGCATCGCCTCTTGTGCTGCTAAAGATTTGCTTTATTATCGTTTGGCCAATCCTAAATTGAAAACATTGACTTCGGCATAATGCTTTCAAACCACAAGAGTCAAAATTGTTTTTTCCTTCTTATGCTAAATATCAAGCGTCATTGTTGGTTGACATTCACAGCTTTCAGCAAACACCAAGCTTTAGTTGTGATGGTTTTCCTGTATCTCCTTTTTAATACTTTCGTATTTTTTAATTGTTTTTTTTATAGTGGTGTAAAATTTCATTACATCCATATTTCGTGTGCTTCAGAAGCCTAATAGCTGATTTGAATTTTTGTTCTCCATTTGCCCTCAATTACCAAGGAGTGCTCTGATACTCTAAAGAAGAGTTAAAAAGAGGGTTGGTTAAATAAAGAAATTAAAATAAGTGTGTATTTTATTTTTTCTAACCTGATTTAATTTAATCTTTAACCAGTTGGTACCTCTCTACTGACCATAGTGTATGATTAAACTTATATTTAAATGTACTTACAATGTATTCTAAATAGTTAACTTTAGTATTTCAAAACATTTTAAAATAAATGGTATATTTTTTATCTCTATTATAATTTTGTTTGTGAATTTATTTCAATTCAGACCCAAATCTCACTTTTTAAATGTAATGTGTAAGTCAGCACCGAACAGCTTGATCCAGTACATTTCCACTTGTAGCAAATGTATTTATACAGAAGAATTCATCACCATCTATATATATGACAGGATGTGAGATTTACAAGTTAAAGCATAAACTCCAGGTTAAAATATCTTGCTTCAATAAGAGTCACACACATTACCAAATTAGAGGAAAACCTTGCTTGTTCTTGGGTAGGAAAGAAAATGAATGCAAAAAGGGAGCAGGCGTGAGATTGAGCTGTTACTGGGAAAAGTGAAGACATTACCACAACAGAGAATGTAATCTTGTGAAAACACAAACAGATTGAGAGACATTGACAAAGACACATGAACAGAAACAGAAAAAACTGAAGTGAGCAGCTAGAGTCATAAAGACAGAGTAAAAAAAACGAAAAATTTGGACACAGAGAAAAGAGGAAAAAACAATTGAAGATGTGAAGACAGCAGTAAAGGGCAGAAAGTTTGTGTAACCTTTGCCTTGTGTTGTTAACTGACTGAAACAGCAAAAGGGGTGGCCCAATGAGATTCACCATCTTTTTTAACCTTAGAGAATTCACCGAAGGTCAATGTTTATTTTTTTCACTGTTTCTTCCCCGTCTTTTCTTGGTAAGTCTAGTTTTCATTTCTCCTAACAGAAATGTGAGAATGCTTATATTTTTTTAACACCATTTCTCAATCTATTAAATCAGTTCTCCTGCTTCATATTAATTTTGTTTCATTAAAACAATCCGCTTTGTAGCTGATCAAAAAGTGTCAGCTGACAATGTGAGCACCTGATACAGCGTGGTTGGTCTGGATAACATTGATTTCTAAAATTGGGAACAAGTGATTTTTTAACTTATATATATATATATATATATATATATATATATATATATATATATATATATATATATATATATATATATATATATATATATATATATATATATATATATAGTGTATAAGGGAACTACATACATTATGTCCCCCCATTGACTGTCAATGTCAAAGTCACATAAATTTGAAATGGTGTTCAGTGGCTCAACTGATCAAGAAAATCAACAAAAACTGATTTTTTCTCTCAGTATAGCTTAAACGTGTAAAAGCCCTTTATTTTTTAAATATTTGCTTGTGAAATCTCAAGCAACAAATGAAAATTCCGTTGAATTGTTTGAATTAAAAAAGTTTGGCTTGTTCTTATTAAAACCTTTTTTAGTGTGAATGAAAATGACCAGTTTTTTCCTTATTTGCATTTACTCTCCAACTAACATAATTAGTGAACTGGTGAATATTTATTTATTATTTGGCATACATATACTATACATACTTCCTAATTTGTGCAAATGTTTCTCTAATGCAGTCTTTAACTGGACTGCTTTTAAGAAATTGCATTTGAATTGGAGTTTTGATCAATAATGGAATTAAGAAAATAAATTGTCCTAAGTTAAAGTCTGAAGTTTAAATTCTTAACATGTACATGTCCCCATGTACACTCCTTATGTACATATGTTTGGGAACACAAAACAGTCCACTTAATGTGTCCACCTACACAAAAAAAAAAAAAAGTCGATGTGGTCTTTTTAATAATTATTGGACACATGGAAGAAAAATAAAAGCAATCAACAAAATATCAGCTTTTTTTAACATTTCTGCAAAGGAAACACCATAGTTGTCATACACTTTAAAACGTATAACCACCATCACATCTGCACTTACCTTGTCCTGTTGTTGAAGTAAAAATCATGGACGTCTACAATTTATCTGAGGATATAATTTTTTTTTAACGGATTGACCATTTTTCCTGATTAAACCATGCTGGGTTTCTGAACCAAGTCCATCCCATCAGTAGAGGCTCCTGAAAGTTAAACCCGCCTGCTCACTGCCCCACTGCCTCAGTGGCCAGAATGTCAGGTCATTGGTAAGCTGTGTCGTTTGTAGTAATGGCTTGTGTGTGGGCAGTGTGTTGAGTGTGGTCCATTAGTGAAACCAGCTCAAGAGGCGGCGTATTAATGACCAGGCAGATGTACCAATCCTGCTGTATACTTTCTCAGAGAAGAGAGAAAAACTGTGATTTACAGGAAACCAACCTTTTTACCACCTTATTTATTTAAACCATCCTATGTTTAATAAGTAAATACTTTCTGGATTGATACATGATTTACAACCTTGGTTCAGAGTACTCAAATGAAAAGACAATGTGAAGAATAAAAAAGAAAAAAAGGAGGATAGTGAAATGAAAAAGAGAGAAGAAATAAGTATAAAAGAATAAGAGAGAATGAGAAAGGATGTAGGGATATAGGAGTGACTTTTGATGTATTTGCCTCCTGTTCAAAGCAGAATATTGAAAATGTGCCTTGCTCCACTCCTTAAAGTCTTGACTCATTTTCCTTGCTGCTTTTTCAGTTTCCATCCATCATTCACTCCCTCGCCTCCTCATTCTTCCATACTGTTCGTCTCACTCTCACACTTTGAAGTCTGAGCATGTGTGTTAAAAGGCTTATGTTTATGAATATACTCACAAGTGTCCGAGTTGAACATGCATTGATACGTCTGTTCATGTATGCAAATAAGGGCTGCTGAAGTTAACACCATAAAGATCCTACTGGGAGAAAAAGAGGGGAAGCTGGAGTGAAAGAGGGAGTTCTTACGGCCCATCTTCACTTCCAGCTGCTGCTTTAAACAGGAAAAATACAATATACTCCCAAATCGGGAAATAGAAATACCCTTTTTATTCCTTAAACTGCAGGAAAACCAACCACATGCATAACACAAAAGTTTTAGTAAGAACAATAAAATGCATTTAGCAAAAAAACAAATGCTGAGAAAGTTTCAGCTTTCAGCTCTGGTAAAGGGAAGTAATGTAACAAGACTGGTGGAGCCCAGTATAAAGATTGACCTTTTTTCCCCCATGTATTGTTCTTAGTCTGGGTAATAATTTTGTTAAATAATCCTATCCTTAGACATATTAAAATTATGATTATATTCAATATCTAAAAGCAATACACGTTTTTTCTTCTTCCCAGGCCTTACTTGATTTAATTTCCATTTCTATTGGGATGTAACAATTAATCAACTTAATTAATTCATCCATTTACGATCCAACAAAATCGATCTGTCTGAGGCAAGTTGTAAATTGAATCAAACTATACCAATATAAAAAAGTTACAAAATTAAATAAATCAATAATAATCTGTATTGGAAAACACCATTTGGAAAGACGTACGGTAGATTTATTTTACTATAATGTAAAAGTGATCAACTGCATCACAGCAGACAACACGCACTTGATAGAAGCAAACAATGAATGAATCATGAATCAGATCAGTAAACAGAAATTATTATATCAATTGAATTGTTGTTTAAATAAATGATCACCCCCCAATTTCCGTGCATTTTCACTGTCTACTTTAGGAAGTGAAGCATCTTCCGTTAGAGCACATTCAGATTTTCTATAATTTACCTCACTCCCAGTTACCCCCAATGCCGAATTCCTAGAGAAGAAGCACAGCAGATGATGTCGTTTAATTCTGTTTTATCTTGTCTCAACATGACTCACTCACACTTGACGTTTTAATTTGGGCAAAAATGTAAGATGTTGTAAAAGTGAAACAAATGTGGGTTGAATTCGATTTTTACCTATCAAATATAAGGAGTTCTTCAATGAATTAATGCTAAACATTTTTATTGTGTTTTTGGGGATACAGTAATCCTAACTCTAAAGATGAGAGTGCAGCACAGAAATGTATTCGAGCTGGCATGTGCGCACTGCTTACACGCCTGCCTGCATTCATGAAAGACACTGTTAAATCCCAATGCAAGGTAGATGACCTATAGGCAGACACTGCTGTGTTTGCTTGAGCCTCACAGCTGGGACCCCAGCTGATTCCCTTCATTCATGTGTAGAATCAAACAAACACTGAAACAGCACTTTTACATGAGGCATGCAGCTTAAAAGAAGAAAGAATGTCGAAGATGTGAACAAAGAAGCTTGTAAAAAATATGGAGAAAAGAAGCCTACTGCAGATGAAAAGCAAAAAAAATCAGGGTAGAAAGGCGGATATGAGGTGGAAAATAAAAAGTGCAGCTCTGACTTTCAATTTCACGCAGCTGGGATAAAAAAAAAAAGTGTGAATAGAAGACAAGAGAAAGGGACCTGAAGCTTCTGTGTGGGCAGAAACATCCTCTGCCTCTTGTCTGGAAACTGACCTGCAGAATACATCCAAACTGGATATCATCACTACCTCAATTTCATTTTATGCATTTAGCTTCCTTTTCTTATTTTCTTTCCCTCCATCCATCTTCTCTGTCAACTAATTTCTTTTTTTTCCCCATTACTTTTCAGTGCTGCTTTCTGACTCAAAACTACTCTTCACTTTGCTGTAATCAATCGTCACTTTTGGTGTCTTGCTAAAGTTTTTCCACAAAAAGGTCAAACTCTTCCTTTGACCTGTGCATTAATTTTTACATCGACATCCACACATTGTGTATGTGTGTGTTTGTACTCTAAAATATACCGTCTTTCTCACCGCCTTATGTGCCAGCCCTGCAGCTGACATTTAATCTGTGATGTCTCTTGTTGTTGGACAAAACCTTTGGAAGTCTAGAGTCGGATTTTACAACCAACAGTTATTTTGACAGTTTACTTTAGCCAGAAATAAAACAAAAAAACAATGATATCATATTTTGATGAAAGTAGCTGAAATCTCACACCTAACTTTAATCACTAAAGTAGTCCCCCTAATTTAAACCATTAATAAAAGCATGAAATTTCAATGACTTTTTCTAAAGCCATTGTTTTGGGAAAATTGCTGAAATTACAGCTGGGATTATAGAACAGGAGGAAAATAAATAAACCCTCTGAGACACAAAGTAAAAATAAATATTATCATCACAGTCTGACAGAGGCTGATATCAAACGGATGGTTTATTTGATGCCAACTTTGGATTTTTGCTCAGTTCGCTTTGTTTATTTTCCTATGACGTTCTCTCCCTAGATAACTCTGAATTTGTGAATTAACAAAGAGTTTTAGGTGTCAAAATATTTCCCCAAAAGGTTGGAACAGTTCCGAAATTGTTTTCTGAACTTTGACTTCCTAACAGTAAATTTCAACTTGCTTTTCCATTTTTTAAAATATAATTGTCCTTTTCTTTGATGTTACTCTATTATACTTGTGTGGTGGTCACACCCATTGCCCTTATGCTAACGTGACCTCAATAACTCTCTGCTCAGCTCCATTCTGATGCATTCACTTGTAGACAAATAGATCCATGTACGAGTAGACAACACTCATATTGATCGCCATTTTTGTTTCACCGGATATGTTGGCTTTGGTGTCTATATCAGACATTTAATTTTGATATAAAAATAGCAAACATCATCCCTACAGTCACTCTTCAAAAGCTACTGAAAATTAACTTTAAATCTAACTAATCACATTACCCTATTTCAGCACAACTTTAAATAATGCTGGAAATAATCTGATAATGTGACATTAAATTAATCCCCAGCACAATCGCCACAAAATAAATCTTGTTTCCCTCTTTTTCCTGGGCTAATTGTTCCATCATTCCAGGCTAAAGACACTCTATTAAAGAAGCATGGCTTTTCGACACTGCATCTAGCATCGCACCGGCACAAAAGAATTGAACAAGCATTGACCGTCAGAGCTGCTTAACGTCACACAGCTCCTGTCACAACTACACTCACAATGAAACCTGTTTACCAACCAAGCCCCCTGCAATTACCATCTCCCCACTAGTGGCCAAGCTAATCCCAGAGGAGAACTAACTCTATCTAAAGAAGGGGGAGTGGGTTTAATGAGAGTGGGAGAGAGAGCCATATTAAGAGGCTGAGGCAGGGTGAAAGGCTAAGTGATGAATCTCAAAGGGACAAGAATGGAGCAAGTCTGTGTGTAAGTGCGTATATACGTTTGTTAGGGTTGAAAAGGAAGTTGTTGTCCTGCATTTAAACCATAAAGAAAGATGAGTTTGACAATGAAAGAAAGTAGCGAGTTACAAGGACCTTGAAAAACCAGCTTTTTTTTATTATTCTATAAATCCACCATTAACACGATTGAATCAATGAAGGGGGGAATTATTTACTTAATAATCAGAGGATGGGGATTTTAGTGCACAAGGACTGAAATAAAAGCATATGGTTGTATTGATGTGTTGAGTGTGTGGTGGCATGTGAATGAAGCTCTGAAGACCTGACTCCTGACTCACAGGGACAGTGGGGCAGTGAAACAAGCAGCAGCATAGGACCCCTACAACGCAAAACTGTTCTCAACTGTAGAATAGTGCACAATGTGGGCAGAGTCTGATTTAATGAGACAAAAACTGGTAAAGTTTAAAAAAAAAAAAACTTCACATTTTTCCAGAAATTAAAACTGCTAATTATATGTAATGACAAGGTTGTCCACCCCATCCTGTCTGTAAATTCTGGAATTGTCAAAGTGTCAAATGTTGACACTGCTGTAGGTTAAAAACTCCTCAGTGTGGAGTGCCTCTCTGGTAAATTGCTGGTCCCGGTCCAAGACAAAAGTGCCTTTTAATATAATCTTGTTTTGGTTTCACAATAAAAGAACGACAGCTCTAGAGAACCAGACAAAAGAAGAAGGTCAAGAAGGCTTAAAATGTCAGGTTAATGTCTCTTTAAAATGTGATTTTACAAGCATTTTTTTGTATGAAGTGCCTTACATGACTCTAACAAAGCACTAAGTATATTTGACTTAACTTAATTAGTGCTTTTTACATAAATGATGAAATTGATTAGTTGAGAACAGGTGAGTTAGGGAGCCTGTGCTGCCTGGACTAACTATTATAAAATCTGAGTATTTTCCACAGGCTTCACTTTCCAAAGAGTATCTGTCAGAAGGTTATTTTTCTTTCTTTTACCCTCAAATATTAAAAGTTGTTGTATTAACACACAAACAACTACAACTGAATTGATCCTTTTGAAAGTGTCAAATTGTCCTTCAGTATTTTCATGATATAACTCCATATGATCCTAATCCTCCCCATCAAGCTTTTAATCCCTTTAACCATGATATATCAGATACTCTTGGAAGCCATTCCCACCTGAAATATCCTCATCCATCCAATCGGTCTTTCATCTTTTAATCTTTCTGACCATTTTGGCTCTGTCCAACAGTGGGAATGGCTGCAGTGAATGTCAGCTGTGGTTTCTAAGTGGAAGGAGCATTTTCTGTTCCTTGGCCTCCCAGCCCACTTACACTGCACATCTACGCGGATGGACTTGATGGCAGCCACCCCCACCCCGTTGTCGGCTTTGCAGTAGTAGCGGCCCCCTTGCACTCTCTGGATGCCCTCGATGCGCAGTGTCTCGTTGTAGATGGATGTTTCCTGGAACTTGTCTGAAGCACTTCCAGCTGTCTTTGTCCACCTTACCTAAACAGGACAAAGGAAGAGAAGAGAGAAGTCAAAAACATTTTTAAGAAAATGAATTGAATAATATTACACGTAAGTGTTTTCTTTTTCCTCAGATGGCATGCGTCTATGCTTTAGGGATGCTGTGCTTTTTTGTGTCTCTTTCCAAAAACAGACATAAAGGATTTGGAAGAGGCACCCTGCCATTGTTGCAAAATGCATACAACTTCAAAGTTTGAGTTTCTTTCTGCTGGAGATCTCTTTTCTTAAACAAAACAAAACAAAAAAAGTGCATCTTAAATAGTGTGTGCTCCTTATACAAACAAAATTATCCTGTAAAAGGAACAAAGTCAATACATTACCTCAAAACGCAAAAACATATTTAGGAACAGTCAATGAGAACAAAGCACCAAAACGTGTTCATCTTTAAATAATCACTTCCAAAATATAAAAGAAAAGAAAATATATTTTGCAATTAGAATTATTTTGCTGACTTTAGAAATATAACACAACCCACGCTTTTATTGCTTTATCTAAAATGTTGGAAATAAATGAAAAAAAAAGCATGTTTTTCACTTAGAGGACAAAGAAGAGACTGTGAGTGAGAAAGGACTTGATGAAGCTGATAGGTCCTTAAATAGTTTATTCTAAACCTAAGATGACATGCATGTGTATCATAAGTCAGGTACATAAGTGCTTGTTGAAAGATAAAAAGCTTGTTAATTGATTCAGGTGGCAAAAAAAGATAAAGACAACACATTAGTGAGACAGACAAGACTTAAAATGATGTAGCGAGTTATTAAATTGTCAAACAGATACAATTCTTTATTACGCTTTTGGTAATAAAAGCATTCTGATTTATGTGACAGTACTGTACTCCAGTGTCCCTGCCACTCAGAGCAGGAAGATTTTGACACACAATATAAGGCTTCTTCACGCTTATCTCATCAAGCTGTGTGCAAGCTGCACAGCAGACAGCATCAGTCATACTCTCAAATGATTAAACCCAACTTCTATACACTTCAGATAAACATGTGAAAGGCTGTACACATTTCAGCTCTGTTTTTGTGTACCATTCTCTCCATGACTCTTGTGTATACTCTATTAATCCCTATTAACCCCTCTGTCTCTTATCAACATCAACAAGACTATCAACAATGCCCCTCCAAGGAGGTCACAGAGGATAATAGGGAAACATTCCAGATAACATTTGTGCGTGTGCAAAAGTTAGAGTGCATTCCCTGTTTTTATGCACGCTTCCTTGCTTGTGTTGCTGGATATGTACACAGTATCAGTGCAAACATTTTTTTTTTTCTGCATGCATTTGATGGTGTGTGTTGATCAGAGAACAGGTTGAATGGATTAGCGGATTATCAGTGCTTGTGTATATGCTCTCTGTCTGTTTATTCAGATCTGTTTGAGGGAAGGATTTGGAAGAGGCACCCTGCCATTGATCAAACCAGCCAAGGTGAGCAATGAACTGAGCCCTGTCTCTTTACGCTTTATTGACTCCAGTTTATATTCATGTGTGTGTGTGCGCGAATATGGATAGGATAAGATAGGATTTGTTAAACCCTAAAAGGGGCTATATAAGAGCAACAGTCATTCAACCTATTAGAGTTGAAAAAAATTAAGCACAGTTCTTTTTTCTTTTTTTAGCAGATTTAGGATTTAAAAAAAATACTTTTTCAGAACAGTGGAAATGGAGTAAGAATAATAAAAAAAACTGTATGGTTTGTTTCACTATATGAATATTTGGGGGGGGGGGTTAAGAAGCAACATGTCATACAAAAATGATAATATGAGTAAGGATTAGGTTATGTAAGGGTAAAATGTGAGGATAAATATCAGTCAAAAGGAAAAGGCTGGATAACAAAGAACAACCCTGCATGTGAGGAAAATAGCAGCTGTGTACAGAAGAGTTTGTTGTTTTCTTTTCTTTTCAGGTTGTAAGAACAAGAACATCAGAAAATGAGAGGGAATAATATATGCGGCATCCCTGGGAGCGGAGTGACGACAGGGAAGGAGTGCAGCACACTAGGAGTTGCTCCACCAGGGTGGCAGATGAAGCAAAATAGTGAGCGGCGATATGGTGAATAAAGGGGGGATTTTGTGCAATGCAGATGACAGCCAGGCGGCACAGGAACCTTTATCTCACTGTGACACAAGGAGCTTAATACTGTCACCTGCGCTCCCTTTCTCTGACCTCCTTCACTCTCCCTCCACACTTCTCTTCTCACTGAACGACTGATGCTGCTTTCTTTTTCTCTGCTCAGGTCTTGGCAGACTGAATATCTGAAAGATGGTTTTTCTGTCCCTCACTCAACATTTTTTGGCTTAATTCTTTTGCAAAGACCAAGAAAACCAAACACTTGCAGATGAAAGCACATTTGTTGAGTAAGACACTTTTCAGATAACAGCTCCTCTGTCTGTGCTGGGGGTGTAAAGCACAGGGGGGGGCTACATGTCTCTGGAGATTCAGCTTGACTTGAAATGTAAAGTTTTTTTTCTTTTTTTTTTACAGTTTTTGTGTGCAACTTGGAAAGTGCATACCATCTAGGAAACAGGTATTACAAGACGAAATGGGAACGTATGTAGAAAAAAACATGCTACTCCTCATTAGAATATTGCAGGACTAAGTTAGTAAACACTAAGCCAACAAACTGCTGCTGTCTTCCTATGAGGGCTGAAGAGGGCTATTAACCCTAATTTAAACTGTGGTTATTTGTAGAAAAATGAGCGCAGATAAACAAGGTAGTTAATTTTCTATGAGTGCTTCTGTGCTTTGTCAAAATAATTGCCAATTTTGATTTTATTTTGATTCTCAAACAGTACATTACCGTTTCTGCACTCTCAGAGCCACAACAGTTAATGCATGATGTCCAAATGGCATTGCATTTCAAGTGATTACATGTGCGGATTACGGGGAAGGCAAAGCCTTAAGTACCCTTCAGTAACTGACGATTTCATGGCTGTGATACACAAGTTTCCAAATTTAAACCTAGAATGGCAAGTACAGATTGTTCAGTGGAACTCAGGTCTTTCCATTTCACGCTGCATTCTTCTGTAGTTTCTGTTCTGTTTTGATAAATTATACTTTGGTTTATCACTGGCCTCTTTTTACCTTTAACAAATCAAGGCTAAAGTTTCAATTAACTTTTCAGAGTGAAGTTTTATAATCACATTTGGGTGATTTCATTACCTGCATAAAGATGCTTCTCATGCAGCAGAGATTTGTATCAGATGAACTACAAAATTCATTTTTGTGTATTTTCTTCACTATCCTGAATAAAATGTGATATTCCTCACATTTCATCCATCACTGCTACTTTCTTTTCACCCAAAACTTTCATAGTAGAATAATGATTAAAGTTAAACTCCCATCAGCTGTCATACAATTGGGTGCGTGAAATTGGTTTTCTGGATTTGAACCATCCCCTGGGGAAACAGTGAGCCGCAGACACAGCTGCACTCTGGAACCATTTGGTGGTTTAACTTCCCAATCAAACTTCTTAATGCCGAGTGTCAAGCAGGGTATTGGGTCCCATTTTAAGAGTCTTTGGTATGATTCGACCATGGAGCAGACACTCGACCACTAGGTCACTGGTAAGAGGCCCTGCATTTCCATATTCAAACAGAGGTTGGTGGTACAAAATTATATAAAAACATATTATATAAAACACAACTTGCTGTTTTTGTTTATTTTAAATATCTGGAAATAGAATAATTTTTTAGACAGATATCCACTGGATATGTGTTTTTACTCTTTTGTGTTTATTCACATTATATTTCATTCAACAATGAAAACCTTTTCCTAGAATTGCTAAAAAAATAAGTTCCATTAGGTAAAAATGATTTTATTAAATGTGTGTCCTTTACTCCTGCAGATCTCAAAGTGACTTGCTCCAAGATGTATTTTCTTAACACAGATTTGTTACAACTTAACGTATTATATTGTGAGGAAAAAATCCTCTGCACACATAATTTTTATCAAGTTTGTCTGATGTCAACATAAACAATGCCTTGCCTGCAAGGCCTTCTTCTCTTCTGTACAGCAGCTGTCTGATGTGTTTGAATCCTTTATAGTGCATCTTACAAAGCTGCCTAGAACTGTCTTCTACAATTTTGCTAACTCTTTTCTTGATGTAATGCCAACAGAGTTTACGATACAGTGCCTTACGCATCCAGCTGGCACACTTCCCTTGAGTAGGATTAAGATGGTAATCCTGTTATCATGGAATTTTTCTTGGCATGGATGCAGACCACACAAAACACACACACACACACTCACATCTGAGATATACACAAATGCATGAGCTCAATAGAAGAACAACATAGTGGGTGACAGTGGAGGCTTGAAGTGATAAATACCCTGTGAAATGATCATCTCGCTTGACTTTGGAAATGATGACTACATTGGTTACGTTACATTGCATCGGTGTGACAATGCATGGATGACATGCAGTCTACCAAGAGACAAAGAGTTCTAGTACAGGAATATATCTGTTTAAATAAGATGTCAGCATCAGAGAGGAATTTCAAAATAAATAGGTATAAAATAAAAATGATGACTTGCATGAGTAACGCATTGCCTTTTTAGCAGCTCAAATGACTCCTATCAGAAATGCTGGTGTAGAATCCACAGTGCAGGATACTGGGCTTCTGACGGAAACAATAACCACTCCACAGAAAATGGTGTTTTGGGTGTTTTTAACATGTTCTTGTAGCATTTTTTTCACAATGGAATACATACAAAAAATAATTTAAGAAAAAAACTCAATTTCTGAGTTTTTCTTTATTTCAATTGTGATGCATTAGGAGCAGATAAAAACCTGCCATTTGAAGAAGCTCTCAATTGTGTTGCAGCAATTGAAATGGGCGGGCCAAAGCCTTCCAACTCTGCTTGATTCTGGCGCATCCACTTGCAGACAAGTAGATTCATTAACGTCTTCATTTTCCTCGTCTGTGCTGGCATCTGGCTCAAAACTGTACAGCTGGATTGCTCCGATATTGTTTGCCATTTTGTTGCATTGCTAATATTAGCTGGGGTTTTGAGAGGCTATAAGCTAGCAGTAGGGGTTGTAAACAAAGTGATGATGGGATATCAGCGGAAGGTTACTTCTATGCCAGCAGCCCCGCCCACAACTTGGAGGAGAATTTCTGGTGAACTTCTGCCATTCTGCAGAACTGATTTTGGCTAAAAACTGCATAATCATAAATAAAGGACCTTGGAGTACAATTAAAAAAAAAAAATTAAAAATAAATAAATAAATTAAAATGTAGGTGGACTTAAATAAATTAACTTAAAGATGACAAAGTTAAGAACAAAGGGGGAAAACTTAAAGGGTTACAAACCTGACCTGACAAACCTGAACTAAACTAAACCCTTGAGTTTACAGAGAATGTTTGACTTAACTGAAGACAATAAGGAAACCAGGCGAGACTCACAGGGTTTTGTAAAAACAAAACACATATTATAACATAACATGAACCAAAGAAAAGGATAACTTATATCAAACAAATAAAATAAAACCCAAAGGCTTTAGTCTTCACAGATACTTTTTAAATAATACAAGGTATCCGTTAAAGAAAAATAAATCCCCCTATAAAAGGATTGTTTGATACATCTTTTTTGAGGAATGTAGATAAATGCATTTATGTAAATTGTAATAACTTTAGGAAATGTTTTGATTGCAACACATCTCATCTGTGGCACCACGATCCAATGATGAAGCAGACTAGACGTTTTGCTGATCTTAGTCTTCTCTTTTCCCCAGTGGTCTTGACATAAATGTGGTTTGAACGAACACAATATATTTGTAATTTGTCCGGAACTAAAAAACAAAAAAAAAAAAAAAAAAGAGGTATTTAAAGTTTGTTACCAAAATCGACATCCGTTCCCGACTCAAATAAAGCAAAGTAGACTAAAAGATAAAATGTCAGGTTAAATTTTTTTAGATACAGATAAAGAAGGTAAAACAATGGTAATAGTTTTTACTTACATCTTCAATTGAAATATGGCAAATTACTTTAATTATTAGTTTAAAACCCATATATATATTTATCTTTTTCCCTCGAAATAGTTCACTGTTCATGACTCCCCTGTTCAGTGTTCCTGTTACTTTGTAGACACATACATCCAGCTATTCAGACCCTTTCTTTAATACTGTTAGCTGTAGCGAGGGGCCAGCCTAAAGTACATTGCGTTTCTATGGCAGCAGACACTCCACACAGGTAGTTTTCTATCCAGACATGTCAGCAGCATAAAAGCAGTCTTGTTTATGAAAAAAGTTTTATCATTGACTGTTTTAATTTTGTCATTGTTTCAACTGGACAGAGGCAGTGTGGTCATGTAATATATTTATTTTTTATACATCTTTTTTAATAAAAGTAGACAGAAGATGTATTGCATGCAGATCTTTAAAAGTTTCCAAATAGTAAGAAATTGAGCCCAATTTAAAGTTTGAGCATGATGATACAACTTCCTGTGAGCTTCTGTTTGTATTTTTTATTTTTTTGCTCAACTGCCTGGTCACTTAATGTTAATTGTTTAACCCTTGTGCTATCCTAGGCACTTTAAAATTGGCAGTGGGGTCATCTTGACCCCACAAGACAGTGCAATAAACCTTTTTTCTTCAATGATTTCTGTGATCTTCACTGGTGTCCATGAATTACATGAAATCCTCTCCACCTTTATCCACCTTTGTCATGGAAGGAATAATAGGTTTATGTTAGGATCGGGTCATCTGGACCCCATAGGATTAACACGCTTTTTATAAGTTTTTAAGTTAAAGAAGTCAAAATTAAAGGAGCATGCTTTTAAAAAATATATCATTGTAGATTTTCACATGATTGTACTTTTTGTTTGTTAATGTGTGATGTAGGGTCATTGTTATATGAGGTACTCTATGAACAAAACTGTTGAACCTAAAAGTTTTTATCATAACCATCAACTTTTATTGTCACACCTTCATTGTCAAAACTGTAACCTAATGGGCTTCTCATCATCAGTGTCCCATACACAATTTAGACTCAGACACACTTAGGACAGATTGATCTTCTGAGGCATTTTGCGACAACAATCCACATTTTCCAAAATTATGGTTAGATTTGTTTGTTTTCCCTCCATTCTCAAGTCCCTATATCTGTTCGGTGATTGGTACATATCAATGTCTCTTTAGCAAGTTTTTAGACATATATAACTTTTAGATGTTTTATGACAGCAGATTATGACAGCATCTCCATTTTTCTCTCACATACAGTATATCTACCGATACATCTAATTCGTTCTGAAGCAGTTCCTCTGGAGATTGTCAAAGGAGAATCATCAAAGCAATCAAAACCTGCTCATTTCTTCAGGTTTTCTTTTTTTGTCTTTACAAATCATTTCTTACAGTCAGATTTTCAGGTCGACATAAGTTAATTTTTGAAATGTTATTGCTTTGAATTTTAGTCAGTTCAAACAGCATTTACTAATCATCTGAGATGTTTTTTAAACTTCGACTTATATGAAACATTTGCTTTGAGCCTCCACTTTTGGCAGTCTCCCCATCCTCTGCATCCAGCGATGACCTTGTTTGCATTTGGGTTTTGTTCCCGTTGAGTGCCTGCACAGCCTCGTGCTGCCACCCGATCAGCCCTGCTCTCATCCTCACTATCGATCGCCCTCCACTTCACCCTCAAGGACGGAAATCCAAAACCAGCATTCCAGACCACAGCCCCCATCTCCCTCTTCCATGTCCCCTCTCTTCCCCACATCTTTTTTTTTCTTTGCTGTGGCTTACCATTTTTCCCACCAATAGCATTCTTCACCTTTCCTTTGTATAGAAACCCAATGTACACACTTGTGCAGGTCTCACAAGCCTCAAGGTTGCAATGACCAGAAGCCCCATGAATAAATAATAAGGAGGTAGGAATCACTTTCAGAAAAAAGCATTTACTCCCCAATTGTGTTCTTGAAGAAGACATTTGTGTGTGTGCGCTCACTGTCCATGAGTGTGTAACTAAAGAAAGATTTATGAGAGAGGGTACAGTGTTTTGTTAAATAAAATGCCTGCTGCTCCAGGACTTAGCTTAAGCTACACAAACTAGGGAGTATAACACTATAACAAAATATATATATATATATTTTTTCCCTTTTTTATTGCCTGACTTTGAGAAGATCAAGCATCAAATCACTCGGAAAGAGAATCTCTGTAATTTGTTTAAAAGTGAGTGTGAGTCCATGTGTGGTTGTACATTAGCATGTGGCTCTGTGATGGACTGTTGAGGAGTCCAGGATGTGATCCTTATTCCGTGGGATAAAGCTGGCATGGGCTCCAGCCTGTCTAATGATGTAATTGCTAGAAGAGAATAGGGATGGATGGATGGATGGATGGATGGATGGATGGATGGATGGATGGATGGATGGATGGATGGATGGATAAAATTAAGACAGCATAATATTAGATAAATGATAAGTTCCATGTGTTTTCCTTGTCTTTTTCAGTATTGAAGTTGTTAGTGTTTAGCATGTTTAGTTCTTGAATTGGTTGTTGTTTTTATCATTTATGATTATGATGTATGATTTTGACAATATTTTAGACAGATGTAGAGTTTCTTACTTTGACTCTGTATTCTGACATAGTGTGTCAGATGAATGTCTTCAAGTATTGGAAAAGAAGAAAAGGGTTAATGGAACAAATATGTGAACTTTTTTTCTCTGCTGGCAAATGAATACCTACCATTTTGTTTCATGTGGTCTCCGCCTCAATCTTTTGATCACTTAGAACTGTGTCAAGCTTGGATAAATCTTGGATTTGACTTCTCCAAAGCAAACCAGCTGTTTCACAAGTTGGCTCACCCAAAACTGTATAAAATGGTCCTTGTGAGACAAGCTAACATACATGGATATCTACTCTCATCACTTCACTACTATAAGGCACTGATTCCCTTTTTTTTTTACAGCTGTTTGCATTCAAAAAAGGCTACATGATATTAAAGTCTTCAGCAGTAATGCATTTGGACTGAAAATGTAGAGAAAGTCAGTGTCAATCAGAACTCATGCATCGTATTCCTGTGATCTTAAATAGACCCATTAGAATGTGGGACACGATCGGCTCCCCCCACAGCCAGAAACCAGGGACAGATAAAAGACTTTGATGCTCTCAAACAGCTCATCTGTTCAATAAAATATAAAGCTCTAAAGTTTTTAAAAGAGTCTGTGAGGTTTGCCTCACAGGGGGTATGTTTATCAATAAATATATAAAAATGTCATTAACACAAATTTGTAAGTGTATTCTTTCTTTTACAAGAGAGCAATATGAGAGCTTTCATGCTGGAATGGAGTACATCCATAAATGATAACAAAACCGCCAGAACACTTGAGTAACTTGCATATCTGCCAACACCCAGAAGCCAGAACAAACTTTCTCATTGAGGGTTGGAAGGAAATAGACTTTACAAATGCTTCAGCTGTGATTCTCTTCTTCTTTTTCTCTTTATAGAATTAGAAGTGTAAACAAAAACGACGAAAAGTGGCGTGGAGGCGTGTTGCCAAACCACTGTGAGGAAACCTCTGAAATAGGATTCATTTCTTGAGGCTCCGTTTTTGTTGCACATGAAGTTTATCTTACAAGGTTTTCATTTGTTATTAATCCTACTAATGAAGCTTTAATTTAAACTAGCAGCAGCAGTTGGTGTTTTTGTGTTCTTGTTTGTTTTTTATGTACAACACCTTGAGCTGTTTTTTTTAAGTTGCGTGAAAGATGCTTCAGAAATAAAAATTTGAATTTGAATTTTTAAAAGGAGATTCTATAGATTTGTTCCTCAAATATTTATATTTTTTCATATAACTGTACAATTAGTTTGGCTAAAGTGTATTTTATTGAAAATATAGTATTTTCCAAGAAAACCTTTAGAGTTGGTCTTTAAGTATAAAAATGACCTTTGCCTTCATTCACAGAATCTGCAGGGTTACAGTCATTTTTATGGAAGTGCATGAACGTGCAATGCTTGAACATTTATTGTGAGTCTAGTTTTTCTTTTTTTATGTATTTCAAGGACTTGGTATGGATGGCTTTTCGTTATTTTACTTTTTTCTGCTTGGAATGAGCTGCAAAATCCCTTAGGAGGTGTTCTAACTAAACAATCTTAAGTAATCTTTCAAATAGTTTGACAAAGCTTGAGAAAAATGTCTAAGCATCATCTCTTTATTTTTAATCTTTTGCAATCATATTAAAATGCTGATCACAGATATGTTCTTGCACACCAGTCAAGATTGACTCCAGCAGACAGAGAGGGATGGATGGATAAATAAATGGATGAATGGACGGACGTTCCTGAACAAAGAATGTCATAAAATCACCCACAATGTAAGGAGGATTAGAGAGCCAACCACACCACCCAGCCATTATAATGTGCTAAGTAATGTTTCTGCTTAAATAACACAGCACTCTGTCTGCTAAAAGTGCATTAAAAAGATAAGAAAAACAGCTGAAATTAATATGTAAAAAGTAAAACTGAAATGCATGATGGATGAGATACATGCTGCCTTTAGCATTCTGCAGATTAAAATTCCATTCACTGTTGCCCAGTGTTTAGAACAGTACATGCTGACAGTCACTTTCCTACAAGTTTGACAGCTACACACATGCTGTGAGGAGCTGGGAGTCAATAGATGCATTGTAGAAAAGTTGTAAAGAAAGTGAATGTGTTAGAGAGCCAACAGCTAACTCTAATCCTATAGACTGTCTCCTTTGCTTTGACTTTCAGCTGCTCCTTGTACGGGTTGCAACATCAAATCATCTTTTCATTCACATATTGGGTTTGGCTTTGGTTTGACGGAAGCCCCGACAACCTTGCATTTATGTAGACTTGGAACAGGAAAACGAATGTTACCTAATTAATGCTGGTTTTATAAACTATAATCCTTCGGTTACATAATCAGATAAATCTAAATAGCATATGACTTTCCTTAATCATTTGTGAAAATGATTTTACAACAAATAAAGAATAACCTCTATACACGCTGACAAAGCTACCTTTTTTATTTTGACTTAAATCTGTTGCCATGCATTTTCTCTCCGAATCCCTGTGTGAATTGATGTTCACTTCAATTAAGTTCATTCATAAAACACCAGTTCACAACCAAGATTGTCGACAATCGCAGTACCAAAAGGAACAAATCATGACACAAAGCTTTAATTTTTATCATTCAATTTGGTCTAAATAATATCTATAAGCGCCTTAATTGTGTACCAATAGCCTATATAAACAGACAGCACTGCTGTTTACCATTTGGATGCCATCAGCCATTTCTTTTGGTGCAAAAGGCAGGAGCTGGTGCCACATTTCCACTTGGTGCCCTATGCACAACTCTTGTTGCACGTAGTGGAAGCGGTGAAAATGCCAACAAATTCTAACAAAGAGTTTTCAGTGTAATCCACTTTAAAAACAACAATGGAGGAGAAAAAAAACTAATTGTCAATTAATCTTTTTAGGTGAAAGATTGGGAAGAAATATCCAGTATTACCAGATTCAGTAAGGGCGACCGTCTGCCATGACCAGTTAAGGCGTGAGAAGACAGGAAAGAGACAAAACCAAAAAAAAATAAAAAATAGAAACGTGTAATAAGATTATAAACCAAAGAAATAAAATGAGGCAGATGAATAAATGTCATTAAACTCCTCTTCGAGGACACAACAAGTAAGACACAGCAGCAGTTAGGGAGTATGAAGCAGACAAGCACAAAGTCATCGAACATCTGAGGTAAGAAGAGATATGCAGGTGGCTGCAAATGATAAAGAACGCGATGAAGATAGACCAATTTGAAAACCTTATATTCTTATTGTAAGATGTTAACCTATCCCCAATTCAAACCCAAGAGTTTTCAAATGTAATGTAATAACTCATACAGATGAATTAAAAATGAGCAAATAAACCAATAAATAAATAAACCAGTTATAGAAACAGTGTTGGTTTATACTGACAATCTCTGCACCACAGTGGGCAAAAATCATGAGGTTCTGTAAGATAGATATAGGCAACTTTAGGTTTATACAACAAAATTAACTGATTTTTTGATTCTCATGGTCCTGGTTTCAATTGAAAATCTGAAACTTAAAAGAATAACAAGGAAACCCATAAGAAAATGGGTTCATAAACTTACAAAATATCAAACAAAAAAAGTCCACTTTGACTAATCACAACTTTGTTGTTTTGTTATCTTTGAAAAGGATGAGGTACTGAAAGCTGTAAAGACAGCTGAAGGAGACACTGGACTGAGACAGATCAGGTCATCAATGCAGCATGTGGAGTGCAGCAGAAACTCAGTAAGCCCAGTGGGACCAATGCAGAATGCCGCAAAGTGCTAGTCAGGCAGTATGCACTGGAACAGAGGTCAGCATCCTCAATGTTTGTTCCACCATCAATGCACCTCAACTTTACCTCATTTTATGTCAAGAGAAACTATGGATGCAAAGCCTATGGCTGCTAACTAGCTGTGGAACATAAGCAAGACATATGTAGTAACATTAATAAATAGTGCAGTGTAAATTATAATTTATAGCAATATAATTTAGTTTCTATAGTTCAGCTATTAGATTACTTTAAGGCTGTAATTGTTTAAAAAAAACATTTACAATGTTGATTTCTAGTGGTGTTCCTGTTGGAGCAGGAAAAACCCCATTTCTTGTAGCCAAAATCTTATTAGATTTAACAATTTTCATTAACCACAAGGTTAGGTCTTAGGATCCCTGTTTTTTTTATTTTACTATTCACAACCAAACTATCATGCATTTTAGGCATATATCTCATCACTTTACAACAAATTAATCTTTATTTATATGGCATTTTTTTATATGACATAACACAAAGTGCGAAAACAAATATAAAAACAAGCAAACCAAAATAAAAACAAAACCCCTAGCCTTATTTCACACCTCCCATCCCCTTAACTGATGGAGATAACCACTGGGAAAGAGGCTGAGGATGAAAACATTTGTTGGTGGCTAATAGTTGGGACCTCCCCTCTCTGTGGACAGCTGCATAGCCAGCGATTGCAGGCGGGGACCCAGCGACACCACAGCAAGGTGGCGATGCAGATCCCCATCTAGAGCCGCACCGGCTGGACAGCATGCTGACCCAGAGGGAGAGGATCCAACAGGGGAAGCTCTGGAAATAAAACTGAAAATAAAAAGTTACCATAATAAAATCAAATAAAATCAATAAACAATTTAAAAAAAACTAAAATAAGGAATATTAAAATAAACTATATTTAGTCATGTAAAATTATAATAATAAAATGGATAGATGAATAAATACAAAATATATAAAACTATTAAAAATAATACAATTATCTGAAAGCCAGGTCAAAAAGATGGGTCTTGAGCATTTTCTTAAAAAAAAAAGGCTCAAGATCCATGCAGATGATGTTTTGTTTTGTTTGTTCTTTTAAAAATGTCAACATTTCATTTTTATTTCCAACTTACTCAATTCTTTGGTGAGTACCAATAAACTTTTAGGCGACAATTAACTAAACCTGAAAAAGACTAACTCATATGCAGTCTGAGTGCAGAGATCATCCTGAGGGATGTATTGTTTTGACATGTCTTTATCCTCTCTTAATTGAGGAACAATTTCTTGTTTTGATTGGGGAATGATGCATCCTTTAATTTCTTTCTTAGGTTGAAAAGACCTAAGCAGGGACCAGCAAAGGAAGCCACATTACACTGGTTTTACATTCACCTCACTGGCTGCCTATTGATTTGTAGAATCAACCATCAAATTCTTGTCCTCACTTTTAGAGCTCTCGATGGTCAAGCTCCCAAATACATATCTGACCTGTTGACCCACTACAGATCCTCTTGTGGTTTAAGGACATGGGGTCAAAATGTATTTTTAGCTCCTAAAAGCCATTATGAAGCCCAGGGGATCTGTGTTTTCAGTCAGTGGCTTGTGGATTTCTGTGTAGCCGACTCTCCTGACTGATTAAAAAGGCAGTTGAAAACATTTCTTTTACGATGATCCTCCAGCCATATGGGCTGTCATTGCTATGGATTGTTTTGTTTTTTATATGTTTTTATCATCTATTTCTTTCTTTCTTTAAAACAAATGAGGACTTTTAGTAAGTTAACCTATATTAATGTAAAGAATATATGAAAGAACAAAGTAAAAGAAAGAGGTTTAGTCTCAGTAAAAGACAGTCTTTTTTACAGTTAAGGTCACAAAGAGCCATTTCAAAAGCCAAGTTTCGTGATTTTAGTATTAAAATTTTACAGACCATTTTTTTCAAATATTTATATTTGGATGAAGATGTTTTGTTTTAATAATTCTCTTTAAAAGGCAATAATTCATATCATTAAAAATCTTGAGAAATTCAGTTTGTAAGGGACATACATTTGTGGGATTAGATTCTAGTATGCAGATTTCATCACAGAAAGAAATTGTCTAATATCCTTGGTGCAGTTTACTTTTGTTTTGGACTTGTGCAGCCCCCAGTTTCTGTGGCAGGTAGGCATCTGTTTCAAGACTCAGGTCGCGCTTGGTGAAAAAAAAAAAAAAAAAATCAAGATCGCTTGGAAGGAGCTTGAGAGGTAAAAACCAAATTCTGTAGAACCATGGATGTTACTTATATCTTGCAAAATCAACTTTGAGCTTTTACATGTTCATTCCTTACAAAAAGAAACCTCAAAGTGGTATCTTGATTCATTCACGCATTTTTGAGTATTCCTCTTAAAACATGCTGACGTAAACCAGTGAAAACAGCCCCTTCCAGGGAGAGTCTGCACTGACAGCACCACCCCCAGGCCAACACACACACTTTCTCCACAGAGTTATCAGTGATCGGCAAAAACACTTGCCTTTTCTATGCACATTATGCAGTCCATTTTTGCGAAAGGTTGGATGTTGTTTGTCTGACAATAAGAATATAAGGTTTTCAAGTTGGTCTATCTTCATCGTGTTCTTTATCATTTGCAGTCACCTACATATCTCTTCTTACCTCAGATGTTCGATGACTTTGTGCTTGTCTGCTTCATAGTCCCTAACTGCTGCTGTGTCTTACTTGTCTTGTCTTTAAAGAGGAGTTTAATGACATTTATTCATCTGCCTCATTTTATTGTTGTGGTTTCTAATCTTGTTGTTCATCTTATTACACATTTTTAGGTATTTCTTTTGGTTTTGTCTCAGACACGCTGCCGAGGCCGGCTCTAGGTTGATGTCATGAAATGGGCGGCACCCACAAGGAGCAGAAGGCGGAGCCTCAGAGATCGAGTTGTCTTACTACCAGGATGGAAAATAACTGAGAAAAATGACTAATATTTAATTTAAAAAAATGTGCTTTTCTTTGTGTGTCAAAGGTAAAATAGTATCGTATTCAGAATATCGTATAAAGAATAGCATGGTTTAGGGCCTTTAAAGAAAGGCTTGAAAGTGGGTGTCCCTAGAAGAACATACGAACAAAACCAATTCCTTAACCTATTTGCCTTCTACAGATTTGCAGATTTGTTGGATGGTTCACTGCTGACTGCACAGCAAGTGTGAACCAGGCTGCATTTAATCCATCTGCATTGGTGGAACCTGGAGATGTGGAGGAATGGACTGTTCAGTCCAGATTCTGCCTGCAGCAGTTGTGTTTTAGGGTCAAAGTGTGAGGAAGATGAGTAGGATGTTATGCTGAATGCTGCACTGATAAAGTAACATAATTTACACACAATGGACAATGAAGAGTAGCTGCTGGTGATCCACAGTCAATTTCCCTATCTCAAATAATGGAGGCCTGTAACTGGCCGCAGGTATTTGCACCTTAATTCTAGTGCCTCTCTCTTTATAAGGTAAGTAGGATCCTGGGCACCTACACCCGCAGCCATGACAAAAGTCTGAGTCCAGTCAGCATTGGTGAAAGGCATATACTTGTATAGCGCTTTCTAACTTCCTCAAAAGGCCCAAAGCACTTTACAAACTCATTCACCCATTCACACACACATTCACACACTGGTGGCAGCTCCACTGCTGAACACTGGCACAAACCTTCCACAAGAGGCAAGGTGGGGTTCAGCGTCTTGCCCAAGGACATTTCGACACATGGTCGGGCAGGGCGGTATTCAAACCTGCAATCTTCCGATCAGAGGACGTTCGGCCTACAGCTGCACCACGGCCGCCACATTTGAGGCAGGGATGCAATTCCCCAACATTGCATTTAGACTCCAACTCACAAACGCCTTGGGTGACTGGAGCCTGATAGGTTACCCAAAGTTTAGAGTTGGTTTCAACTTAAACCAGATCCAGGCAGCCATTACGACCGGTGGTTTAATTGCTTAGAGAAACTTAAGGGCATCTCCTAAATTGTCCTGATCCACTTATGGACAAAACCTCCTCTCATCTGGGGCTGATGAGGCCTTCAGGTGGACTGGATTTAGGACTGGATATAATTTAAAGATTTAACCATTCCTCTTTGACACCACCAATATACCGGTACTTCTTCCACAAAAACAAATTCCTTACAAATGTGGACACATCTAATAAGGGAATGAGCAGGCTTTCCTACAAAATACCATGAAGAAAATCTACTAAAAATGATTCCCTCATCTTATGTACTTTGTTAATATGTTAAAGTATTTTGACTTTTAACTACATCAAAACTGTCAGCCTCTTAAATGTATTTAACAATAGAACTCAGATGAACTTTTTAAAAATTTATTTTATTGAGTTAGCTAAAGTTAATTTTTTCATAGGAAAATATAAAAAAATGTTAACATTTTTATGTCAACAAACTGAGCAGGTGGAAGATAACTGCCTCTGTGCTATTATAATACTTCTGATCTTGTTTTGACATATGGTGTAGAATCTGAGCATCTGGCTCTGTTGTCGCATAACCCTCTTTTGTTTGATCATTTTGTAATTGCTTTTTAACTTAAAAACAAAATCTTCACTGATTCTAATTTAAAAAGACAGAAAAAGTATTCTATCATAAGCAAAACAAGGTTTAGTTAAAAACTATAATCAAGCTTCTTTTTTTAATTTCCCATATGCAATAACTGTTGATGGTCAGAAATCTTATGCTATCACTGGACTACATCAAACAGCTGCCATTCTACACTTGTGTATTGACAACATTGTTCCAATAAAGCTCAGAGCCTTGAATTTTACAAGTTCCTGTTATAGCTCACAACTCAGACCTTGAAACTAATGCCGCAAAATCTGAAAACAAATGCAGTTTCAGTAAATCTGATAAGCATTTAAAGCGATTACAGCTACAAAAAGGACCAGAGCAGGACTCAAGCTACCCAATTCTCTCTGCTTATGAGAGAAAACAAGACTTTTTTTTTATTTTTTATTGCAGACTAGTTGACCAAAAATCAAAGCAAGATTAAACAGTGCATCGTCCCAAGGTGAAGAAATAAAGTCTGGCTTATCTTAAACGATTTAAGAATACTGTTTGATCCCATAAAAAGAGATGTTAAAATAATTAACTTTAAACCTTTACACCTGCCCTAATATAACATCACATAAACAATTGACTTCTTTTAGACCTCACTACTTCATTTAAAACCAGTGACCACAAAATGTTAAAAAAGTGATTTAAACAAACATTCTGCTTTGGGTTGTGTTTATTATTATCGATTATATGGTTTACAGAATGCAGGTTTGCTGGAAGCATGTGTGGATGCAGAATTGGTGGTCTTATTTCCTGTAAGGCTAGGTTCCTATTGGGGCATTTATTCCCATTTTTACTTGCTTGTACTTATTATCAATATCATTCAAATTGAAGATTTTATCACTTCTTCAATTGCCATTTTCTTCTGTATTCTGTTTCATCCCATTGAGCATTGTGGGTTTTTGCGTAGTAGAAAAAACATTCAGTTTTAGTCAAGAGAGCTACTTTATCAAACTGTTTAATATTAGAGAATGAATTTGGTTTTAAAGTTTTTCCTTTCAGTCCAGGGTGTATAAAAAAAGGTCTTTATAAAGCATAGCAAAACCATAAATAGCCATGGTTCTGAACACATTAAGAAAAATGTCTTCTTGTGGAGAAGGAATGGAGCCCAGGAAAAAAATCTTTAATTGACAGAGAGGAGGTCAAGGGTCACAATTTCGAGGACCTCACTTAGATTTTCCTGCAAAGATGGCTGTGGTCTTAGTTTTCTTTTGTTAGATTAAATATTTCTATCTATCTATCTATCTATATATATATATAAACTCATTTCTATATATTTCTTCTTTTCTTCTAGTGGTGGCATTATTAGCATAGGTTTATTTATTTTATGTCGTGTTTTATTTCTTTATGGCTGTGTGTTGTACACTGGATGTGTTTTGTGTGTGCATGCTGGTCGAAGAGAGCAGAATGGAGAGAAAGAGACAAATGATCAAATGAGAGTTCTATGGAACAACAGGCACGATTATAGGCAGGTTAGGTCAACAAAAGAAAATTAGATGCGATTGTTTTGCTTCTGCAGAGCCACATGACAAGCAGGAACTGCTTCTTCCATACAAGCGCATAGTCATACACGTACATGCACTCACACATTCATGCACAAGCACGGTCTTTCTTTGTGTAAACAAAAAAAGAAGAAAACAAGACTTAGACACAGGCACTGATTTATTCATGCTGATGTGATGCCAGTAGACATGCATCCGTGAGGAACACCACTTTTCTCACCTCACACATTCTCACAAAAATACACACAAGGCACACAACCCCTCCAGAGTCACCTCAGTTTATTTTCTATAAAGTGCTGGATGCTAAAGCAGGCTAACACACACTAACCCCTACACGATTACACACACATCATTTGGTTTAAAAATGTTTTTTGTAGTTCAATGCAGAAAAGCAGATGTGCCCAGGGTCAGAGGATAGCATGCTGCTTTGAGTGCAAGTATGTGATCTCATATGACTGTTTCCTTTGTGTTTTCGGTTACAGTCCCTGTATGATTTTGGCCCCAATACGATTCCCAGTCACTTCCTTTATCTGCTGATACAGAGTCCTGCTTCAGATTTTATTAACCTTAAATCATCATTTAACATTTAAACTTCTGAGAAGTAGCTTTAACAATCGAGCAAAATATTGCAACTATCAACTACAAAAAGTAATCACTAATACCTAGTAAAAAAAGGTGATAATTAGTCCTGTGGAAAAGTTTGGTGACTGTAGCATCTATTGAAGATTTTTGATCATATGTGATTCATATCTCCATTAAAAATTGTTAAGAAAAAGAGCAGTTACCTGGTACTTTCTCTTGTTTTGTTACATTGTTGTTATACCATCTATATATCATCGAGTATTTATGACTACCTCATTTCATTGGAACAAAAAAATAAAATAAAATAAACTTTGATTACTTTGGGTTGGTTCTGAGAGATTAGAGATTTTTTAAATCACTTTTTCCCAAAACTTGCACATTATAGTCGGTCCCTTAGCAGCTGTCTCACAGTCGTCTCTCCATTGGCAACATAGGGAGAGCCATTTGTATTAAAAAGAAAAACATATTTTTGAAATGCCATTGCAGTTCGTTGTTTAAGTCAAGACAAAACGATTGACACACTTGCTGTCAGTTGAAACCGTTCATTAACCCCAGCTACTATTTGAGCTACTATTTGAGCTAACCCAAGTCACATTGAGTCACAATGCCCCAATTAACCATAATTAACTACTGTGGTAATATAACCCAAAAAGTGATGTCCACGAATGTAGACGCCAGGTCTTAGGAGGTTAAAGGCGTTATCGAGCCCGGAAGTTTAAATGTGTGTGAACATCTTGAATATCTTTGCAAACTTAGCAAACTTGTTGTGCACCTCTTGCTCAAACTAGTGCCTTATTCTGTTGCACTTTACGTCAATAAAATGTTGTGATCTGTTCATGGTATGCAGACTTCTAGTAGAGTATTTATCTGTTGTAATAAACTTGAAATATTTAATATTGATCATAAGAATAAAATACATATTGGATCTCTGCAAACAATGTGATCGGGCCCGATTTCCGACATCTGTCTTTTTTATTTTTCTAGTTTAATTAGCTGGCTGTATCATGAGCACATCTAAAATTAAGGCAAAGTGAATTTAACTGTGACCTGCAGTGGATTTCTATAAATGAACTGTTTATTAACCTGATCTGGTGCGTGGGTTTTTACAGCTTACTTCCCCCCCAATGTTATATATTAAGAATCCACCGATGCTGAAGCACACTCAGCTTTGCTGAAGGCGTATAAAATAAATCAATTGTTTACAGTACAGAACACATCCATCCAACCAACCAGTTGTTTGCAGAAATTACACCCGTGACCTCTAAGTCACAAACATGTCCTCAGCTCCAAAGCTGCTTCTTCTCATGGAAACGGTTTGCATTGGGGTAAACTAGATATGGTGACAGTATCATTAACCGGATAACAAACTCAGGTGAGCCAGTTTGCATCGAGGCTCAGTAGAGTTCAGTTCGTGGCACTTTAAACTGAGGATGACTTAGCACAAACAAACTGAGTCTGCAAACATGAATCAATGACTCATGTTGTACATAGAATAGCGCATTTAACACAAACCATATTTTTCTGTGACTGCTAATCATAAAATGTATCCACGTGGCATGCAGTCTTTTCCCATTATCAGCACATTTTACCAAACAGTACTTGCCTGAAAACAGCAACTCTGTGTAAACAGACTTAAATCTGCCAGATTAAAGAAAGAAGAGCTCATGCCAACATCAGCAGCTGGATAAGACCTCTGGCCCTGCTTTATTTTCATCATCACATCAGCTCAAATTCAAGCCCAACACTAATATTCAGCAAAACTAATAAGTAGAGATATGAAAATGTGGGATTTCTTGAAGAGAGAGGAGCAGAGAGCTAATCAAAGCTTGCTGATAATCCTGACTGGCGAAAGAACGAATGGGTAAGAGATAAGTGGCTCTGATCAACTTTATTACCATCTGCACAGAAACAAAAATCTCTCGCTATCTTGCAAGTGAGTGTTTCTAATTCATTCCTTTGATCATTTTCTGTCTCATTACATGAAGCATGATATTTTTGTTGTTGTTGTTGTTGTTGTTGTTATATAGTCACATTTTTTTATTATTTTGGTGTGAAGCATTCCAATTTTAAGTATGTTTTCAATAAAAAAAAACAAAAAACATAAAACTTTAATTTTTGATTCACAATTCCTAGCATGATCTGTTAGGATCCTCCAAAGCCAGCCTGCACATTTAGTCGTAGTGGACAAGCAGTCCCTTGGCATCTGAAAGTGCATGGAGGAGGCAGGTGGGACAGGAACCTACCTGTGGCCGTGGGTGTCCTTTAACAATACACTGAAGCACCATTGTGTCCCCTTCTTTGATGGTGTAGATCCTCTCGTTTATGCTCTCATCTTTGACGTTACACGCAGCACCGGAGTGCACGATCTGGGCGTTGGCAGGGGCTGGGATTGAGTACACATCCAGACACAGACATGAATCCATGCATACAGAGACAGACACAAACACAGAGGAAAGAAAACATGTTACATATTTAGTAAGATCATCTGATAAAAAAA